>OX419603.1:6619831-6747411 GCA_948473455.1 Teleiodes luculella
ATCGGTATGATAAAACTACAGGATTTTTTTTTTCTCGTATATCGGGTTCGATTCCCGGTTCAACCATGTAATTATTAAAAAATGTATGAATGCAGTTTTAATAGTTTTTAGAAATAAAATAATGTTTTCTTTAAGTAAAATGTTCTACCTACAATATTTAAGGTACTTTCCCTCCATGTGGCATAGCCGTGGGACGCCCTGTATATTTATAACTAAACAAAAAAAAATTAAAACTAGGTAGCATAAGACAGGAAAAAAGGGAACGTTTAAAACTTATAACTACGTAAAAAATAATAATGTTGTTGTGTTTCGGATAAAGTGATAGCTGCCAAAATAAATAGGTAATATACATATTTCTGCCACAAAATTCGTTATCAAATAATTATTTTTGCATATTTTAAGTTCAAAACAATTCTAGCGGTTAGGCATATTTATTAGTAATCCATTTTCATCGGCGTCCTCTAGTAAGATAATTAAAATTTTAGTATTTTATTCCTAAAATAAAGGTCCGTACTTAGAGAAAGTGATTTTATTTTTTGAGTTGTACAGTAGATCATATCAAAATCGGCATTAAAGTCTACGCATAAAACTGCATATTTTAAGATCCAATAGGCCTAGTATTTTCCAGGTTGATGTATATAAAATGTCCAAAAGTCAAAATAAATAATTTCGTTTCTCATTCATCAGTAAGTAACCCATTAAAATCCGCGCGATCTTACAAGTTAATGAGTATTTAAGTATTTTATTATTAAAATAAGCGTCCACACTACGAGAAAATAAATTAATTTTCGAAGTACTTCAACAGATCATTCCTAAATTAGCACAAAACTCATTACAGTCCGACATGGATCTAAATGAACGCAGCCGAGGGCGCTGTTTGCTATACAAGAGACTTTCAAACATGACGTTTTGTATGATGGCAGCGTTAGTTCCTTTTTTGGCCACGTTCATTTAGATCCATGTCGCACTGTAACATATATTTCTGCCACAAAATTCGTTATCACATAATTATTTTTGCATATTTTAAATTCAAAACGATTCTAGCGGTTAGGCACATTCATTAGTAATCCATTTTCATCGGCGTCCTCTTGTAAGATAATTAAAATTTTAGTATTTTATTCCTAAAATAGAGGTCCGTACTTAGATAAAGTGATTTTATTTTTTGAGTTAGTTCAGTAGATCATATCAAAATCGGCACTAAAGTCTACGCATAAAACTGCATATTTTAAGATCCAATAGGCATAGTATTTGCCAGGTTGATTTATATAAAATGTCCAAAAGTCAAAATAAATAATTTCGTTTCACATTCATCAGTAAGTAATCCATTATCATCCGCGCGATCTTATAGGTTAATGAGTATTTTAGTTTTTTATTTCTAAAATAAGCGTCCAAACTACGAGACAATAATTTGATTTTTCGAAGTACTTGAATAAATCATTTCAACAGTATCTCATTATCCATCAGTCGCTAAAATATTTTTAATCGATCGTTTTACCTAACTATGGTAAACAAAATTTGATCAACTGATAACTATGCCAAATAATACAATACAATATAATACTACATGTAACAAAAATGCAAAAAAAATACACCTCTGTAAAATTTGTTCAGTAGCCAGCACATGCGGCTGGATATATTGTCCTTGAGATCGCCCGTATTCCGTAGTGGCAGGGGTGAATTTAGTAGTGCAAACTAACAAGTCAGCAAGTCCAACTGCATGTGTTGGCTTCTGTACATATTCATGAGAAAAAGAAGAATCAATCCATCACTGCAATCTTTTGTTTTAATTTTACAAATAATTAAATTTTTACATTTACTTTACTTCTTGTCCTGATGACTGTTACATAAAAAAAAACGTTTTGATATATTAAAGCATACTACACAATAATACTTACTTACTACACAATTTGAATTTCGTAATCATAACAATTAAATAAATATGTGGGACATCTCACACACGGGTTTCTGACCCCAAACTAGGCAGAGCCTGTACTATGGGTGTCAGATAGCTGATATACATACATAATCATATAAATATACAAATACAACATCCAGACCCAAGGCAAACACAAGTGCTCATCACACGAATGTTTGCCCTGGGCGGGATTCGAACCTGCGACCTTGTGCTTCGTAGGCAGACGTACTACTGTGGCGTAGCCACTTAATTATATTTTAAATTTTATTGTAATTTTTGTTTTACAAACAGACAGTTTTTATATATATGCGGGCTAACCCGCCCTTGACCGAAAGCACAGAATAGGTACAGAAGCCAGCACATGTGGTTGGACATTCGCACTACGACATTCACCCTTACCGCTACGGAATACGGGCGCTCTCAAGGTCATAATGCCCAGCCGCATGTGCTGCCTACTGTACCAAATAGTAGTCCCAAGGCAATGTTGACGAGCGTGACCGAGCGCAGCCGAACGCTTCCGAGCCGCGCGATTGGACCTTGGCCATAGAAGAAAATAATGGCGCCGGCGTTCAAATTGTATTGTTTTGCAGCTAAAAATCTCTTTCGAAATTCGGATTATAAGTTTGTCAGCCTTGTTAACCCTTCTAATTCTTTTAAGAAACGATATTGTAAGATTAAAACAGTGGACAGGATATAAATGGTGTCGGAGTTATCGGAATTATTTTTATCATCAATCTGCACTCACGCGCCATCTATCCGCCCGCTGTACTACCAACTAGGCTACTAGGCCGACAAATAGAAAGGAAAGACTCGAAGAGAGAAGGAGACAAATGATATTGGGCGGCGAGCGAACGATATTTTCAATCATTTCGCTCTTTGAGCAAAACCAGAGAAAAAATATGGGTTCCGGTAGAGCGAAACCGAAATGATAACGCTCTCTTGCGCAATGTATGGAGATGCAAAATAACTGGTTTTAAATTTTAACCAGGTTAACAAGCCCTGTTATTATCTAGCTCAGTCAATTCAGTTCTTTTTTTCCACTGAGGGATGCTGGATATAAAATATGTATTTATTTGAGTTTGAGTATGTTTATTTTATTAGTGTATTGTATAACGTGCATCGTATCTTCAGAATGCGTTATCTGTTTCATTGCGATCAAGACGAACGCTTTTATTTACTCTCCGATAACATTTCTCAATAAACGTCTCATAAATAAACTGGAATTGAGACAAAAGTAGTCTAATATCTTCTGTAGTTATGTGTTATCTATAGTGAAAGTTTGGGCGGTGTACGTGGGCGAGAGAATGATGTGTGCAGTGAAGTGAAGACGTTGTTTTTTGCTGCGGACTGTCGGCGCCAGAATGTCTGACGAGCCTGAGGCCAGGATGTGGGACGACGGGGGCTCCCGCTACGAGGCCCGGGGAGCTTACTTCGAGTCAGCCTTCGCCTCCTCAGAGCACCTAGACCGAGCCCCATTGCTTGCTGATGTAAGTAAATAAAATATGATTTTTTATACAAAGGATACAGTATTCCTAAATTTAAATATATTATACTTTATCTGGTCTCTAAAGTATTATATTGTCTGTATCTGAACATATACATAGTACAATGAAAGAAATATTTTTTTTATTGTTTTACATAATAATATCTAACACTTTTTTTTCTAATAAGAAATATACATACACAGTAGTATAATCATTAAAAAAAACAATTAAAATCGTGGTCAGAAAGTGAACTTTATAGCTAAATTTATAATAATATAACTATTGTTGTTTCTAGAGAGTCAACGTCACACTCACAGATGTGAAAAATAGGTGAGCAATTAACTGTAATTGCTGACTATATTGTGTTAGGTTCTCCAAGTTAAGATAGCCAAAGGTCACTCAGATTATTGCTTTGCTGGCAATTATTAAAAGAGTAGTAAATAAAAAGTTTAATATTATTTTTAAGTTTTTCACCATTAGTTCCTATAGTTCTATTGTTTGTCTGTGGTTTAAGATCACAATAATGTGATTTGTTGTATATTTAATTAAATTATATATAAGTACAGCATATTTTATTTTTATTGTTTAACTCAAAGTACTGGTGGTTTACAAGTACAACACAATGTACAAGAAAACAATAGACAGGTACAAAAACAAGACAAGACAAAAGCCAAAAGGCAACCTTATTGCTAAGGTACCAAACTCTACCAGGCAAACATAACTAAAAAATTTTCTTACAAAAAATCTTTAAAAAATATATGAATATCTACAAGTTCATATTTCATCATATCAGAATCCAGATCAGACATTTTTGAATTGAATGTTATCAGTGAATTTATAATCAATCGGACAGTTCTACCTCATACATAATCCTACTATAAACAGATTATAAGACTAATCTCACCATCCAAATCTAATCAAAGAATAATCAATTGACTTGTTTTACCTACCTTTATTTAATAAAAGGTCACAAAGTTACATCACTGTATTAGATTTTAGAAATAAATTATAGACAGATACAGAAATCTGTATGCTTCAATCTGTAAAATAAAATCTAACATCAGAGCTTTTTATGATTTAATTTTCCTTTTTCAAAGGAGTTGTGATTAATAATAAACTAAAGTAAGAAAAGTCATAATAATTGATCACAGTTTTGACCTTGATTTGCTCAATATCAGAAAAAAAAAAAGTTTCTTTTTCTTCTGTACATGTATGCAAATGTGCCAAAAGAAATAAGACACAAGATTTTAAAATAGTTAACTATATATATAAATATAATTATACACTCAGTCAAAATATTTTATTTAAAAAAACACTTAGGTACATGATGTCAGATCATAAGTTAATAAGTTTTGCTCAAACCAAGACTGGCCCTTGTATCACACTCATTAATCAAATTATTTCAACAACAAAAAAATCTGATGAAGCAATATTAGTTTGAACAGAACTGCAATATGTGCGCTTCTGTGGAGAAGAACCCGCCGAAGGTCGCATCTTTTATTCTTTCCTATTTTTTTTTAATAATTTTCTTAACAATTTTGCATAAGTGATAAAAATCATAACATTTAACCACTTTTGTGTCGTGCTGTGTCGTACAGTACTTACTAGCTAAGAGATAAGTATAAAAACCTTGTTCAAAGTTTTGTTCCCTACTGCAATATATGGTCAAATACATAAGACACCTTATTGTATAAAAGTAATAATGAAATTATTTATTATATATATATCCTGGAAAAACTGACTATCAATATAAAAGCAATAAAGTAGCTTAATTCTAATTGGTGTACTTTTAGTATCAGTATAATAATATTGACAAGGCTAACAAGCTCAGATAAGGTAACAACACAATCTATATCAGAATTTACAATGATTTTATCTTTTTTTATAATAGGAATGTGTAGCTTTTTATGCTGATAATAAATGGTAAAGTAAGTTTTTACTTACTCTAAAACTCTTTAGGGTCCTACCACAAGAGATTTTTATTGTAACACAGTTTATATATTTTTTGAAGTTTGTTCCAAATTTTCTTCTCCTTAAAAGCCGAATCATCGAATCGATCCTTTCGGTAGACGCTGCGCTGCTGGTTCAATATCCGCCACGTTCCATTTGAACGGTGAAAAAACATCGCGAGGAAATCTGCCTGCACACACCTGCAAAGAAATTAAAAGCCCATTTTCCGCGCCCCCGGCCGCGCTCCCGGTTCAACTTGGCCCGAAGAATAATGCCAGTTATTTTGCAGTTATTAGTACAGTCAGGCAAAGTAATATTTTAATCCTAATAACCTTGTTATAAAAAATCGATTCAATAAGCCAAATGAGGTTATGACCTAATGTAACCTAACCTATGACCATAATTCTGGACAAATTTTAGGGTTTTACAAAAATCTGCTTACTCTAATTAAGGGTAGGTTTAGGCCCTCTGTGGGAACCTGTATAAGCTTAATATTATAAGACTAGTTTTCTGTTTTTAATACAGCTACTTTCCTGCCGTAGTAGTGCTTACGAACAACACGCCATATAAATAAAAAGTTTTAATAACATCCATTAGCAAACTTTATAACACTAAGCTTTTTGTTCAGAGCAAACTATTTTATTACTTGCTATGTTATTTACTGGGTAGACCACGTACACATTATCGATTCTATGGCACATCAAAGGACTTATTATTGGACCTTATGTCCATAGGTGTTTGAAACTTTAGACCTTTCATCCCATAGCTGTTTTAAAATTTAGGCCTTTCGTCCATAGGCATTACGACCTTAGATATTTAAACTTTAGAGATTGTAATACGTAACCTATGGTCGAACAGATAAGGGCATTTTCCTTTTGGCGCAAGTTTTTTTTAAACATCCTTCTTGTGCTGTATATGGTGACCCTGAAGCACAGACCTAGGTCTATTTCAGGCACCAGTCTCCACAAGTACATAATTATCCTCCTTGATGACCCTTCTTTAATGTTAATCTAAATCAAATGTGGAGAACCACATAAATATATTTTTATTATTTATTATTATGTAGGTAGAGTGTAGAGTTTATAGTTTCTTCAATCAAACGCAAAAAAAAAGATGCCTTGACAATTTCGAACTTCAGTCATAAATAAACATGAAGGAAGAAAAAATTTTACGCGCCCAGAAAAAAATATAAAAATACTTGATACTTACCGTTGGCGCCATAGACTCAGATTTACATTGTTTATTCGTAAATTAACGGGTGAATATGCAAATAGGTAGACGACATTATTAGTACGTAACTGTATAAGCACATTTGCATAATTATGTAAATGAGCTGTCTGTAAAAGAGGTGACGTGCTCCGATATCACGTTTGACTTTCGCTCCTGTTCTATAATCTTATACCGACAAAGTACCTAAGCTAAGCAAGGTGTTATATACCTACATATGAATGACTATTCCGTGGGAGTGTGATTTTTCCCCGGGTAAAAGGGCCCTATATCACTCTTACATGGTCTAAGAAAACAAGGTCTAACAAGAAGACTACGTGACTGACACAAGCCTACGTCATTTCTACGTCCTATTCATCCCTGTCGAATGGGTGTAATAGACAAGGATGAACAGCGCAAAATGACGTAGGCTTGTGTCAGTCACGTTGTCTTCTTGTTAGGCATTGTTTTCTTGGACCATGTCACTCTTCTATCTTCATTCAGAATATCTGTTTTCTGTAGTACTTACATATTTATTACTGCGGAGTTGGATATCTTCCTAACGAATATCTTAAACAGCCGCTTGATGTTACGGAGCTTCCGGGTTCGAATCCCGCTGGGGACTCGTCGATCAAATGTCACTTAGTGAGACTTCCTCAGTTTAGTTAGGACATTGCAGGCTGAATCACCTGATTGTCCGAAAAGAAAGATGATTCCGTGCTTTGGAAGGCACGTAAAGCCGTTGGTCCCGGTTATTATCTACGGATGTAATCGTTATAGGAGCCATGTCGGAAGCCTAAGGCGGTTCTATAATTCTGACACCAGGGTTTGTGAGGTAGGTTCACCTTGAAAGCCACACGATAAGCAAGCAAGCATGATTAGATTATACGTCATCGTTTCAGCTGCGTTCACAGCTGCACGTCTGCTGCCTTTCCCGAAGATCTTCAAAATAACGACCGGTTCTGCGCTGCTCGCGATCGTAAGGGTGAGGATATAAAGAAACAGGCTGGGGAACCTGTTATTATATAATACTCGTATTCAATATAAGTACGCACATATAATACAGGTTGGAACTTATCGGTACAGATACGGGCTTAAACGCCAAGAAAACTCGATGTAATGGAATCAATAAAGACAATTTTACCTGTTTTTTTATGTTGCACTAGCTTTCCGACCTGCGGCTCCGCCCGTTTCAACAGGTTTTCCCGTGGGAAAGAAGTATTTTCCCGCAGTAAAAAGTAGCCTATGTGTTATTCTGATGTATAAGTTATATTATTGTAAACAAAGTTTCATTAAAATCCATTTAGTAGGTAGTTTTTGCGTGAAACAGTAACATCCATACTCACAAACTTTCTCGTTTAAGTATAATATTAGTACCTAGTAGGATATCCTGCACTGATCCGTACCGAACCGACTAGTCCGCGCCGGAAAACCCGCCTCTTTATATATCCTCACCCTAATACTAGCTTTCGCTAGTAAAATGTTGTGGAATGTAGCGTGTCCAAATCACTTGGATATCCTGCGCTGTAGGCCTACTATTTAAGTAGCGACAGGCTCGAGAAGCTGTCAAACGCGATATATTGACAGAACTGCTATGACTCTAATGTAAGTACGTCGCGTTTGACAGCTTCTCGAGCCTGTCGCTACTTACATAGTAGGCCTACTGATGTGATGTGATGATATAGCGACTGAGGTAGGTCGTTGGATGAGAACGACATGTTGGTTATAGAATTGGATGTGGTCGTTGCAATAATAATAATATTTTTTATTGGAAGTTGAATGATATCGAAATATAATATACATAATAATATTATTAATATACCGAGATTTGCTGGTCACCCATAGTGCAGGGTATCCTAGTTTGGGGACCAGGCACTCTAAATCTGCGTAAGTAGTCAAATGTACATACTTTACTTCAGTAACCTTATAATATTATGTAACTACTGCGCAAACTAGGTGTAAAGTTGTTACAAATAAACGTATTTTTATTTTTTATTTTTATTTATTTAATATGTCGCCAAAACAGGTCACAGAAATATGTATTAGAGCTACTACGCATGCGGTCGAGTGCAGATTTTGTACAGAAAATAATATTATAATATCGTAATATGTCTTGCTTGAATATACATTATGTTATAGTGTGGTTATAGCTAAAGTAAAAACTAAAGAGAAGAGGACAGCTTACGAACAATGTAGCAGTAGAATCAATTAGGTTAGATCGTCACCTTATTTGCGGTGTTGCCGTTTCATGTCATGTCATGATATGGATATTTCTGAGAAGAAGACTTTTTTGCCAAACTATAAATACGAATAAAACCTAGACCGCACCGCACCGTTTTTTTACGGCACGGTGGTGGCTGTGTACGACACACACAGCTACATCGACTCTTGCACGCACACATGCAGACAAGCAGACCCCCGCGCCCGCGCCGCCCCGCGCCTCCCCGCACCTGATCCCCTCCCCGCGTCTTCCTATTCACTTCTCGATCAGTCGACTCGGAGTACGCGCGCGTCTATATTTCTATCGTCTAAATAATTACGAGAAATTGTACTCCTGTTCCGTTAAAATCCAGCGATCTAATTCGTATACAGTCCGCTTTATAATTTAACATCCCGTAGGACGTCAAACGTAACCAACCATTCTCTATTACGAAGAAATAATTATCTGCATTACTGTTTACGAAAGGGTCGAGCAAATTTTGAAAGAGCCATTTCCAAGAAAGATACAGAGGTCGTAAAAAGCCATCTTTTTTGTGCTATTGTAATAATTGCCATTTTTTTTATTTTGAAATGCCTAGACAACACGTGTAACTTTTGTCAGTCGTAAACTAACTTTGAAACTGTTAACATGGTCGGTAAACAAAAATCATATTGCATTGACGAAAAAATACGTGTGATACGTGCTATAAAAAAAGGTGAAAAGAAAAGTGATGTTGGGAGACGTTTAGGGCTAAGTCCATCTACTGTAAGTACGATTTGGAAAAATAAGGAAAAGTATCTGCAGGCAGCATTGGAAGGAAAGTCTAGTAAAAAACTAAGGAAACCCAAATTCGAAGATTTGGATGAAGCGATGTTGTCGTGGTACAATCAGTGTCGGTATAAAGCATCTATCTCAGGGCCAATCCTCAAGGCTAAGTCTGAAGAATTAGCCCAAAAACTAGGCATTACTGAATTCAAAGCATCAGAGGGTTGGCTGGGTAAGTTTAAACAACGTCACAATATTACCTTCGAGAAAATGAGTGTAGAGGAACGAATTGTCTATATAAATACAACCGAAGGTTGGATCAATCACATGTGGCCTGAATTGAAGGGGGAGTACTCTCCAAACGACATTTTTAATGCTAATGAAACGGGACTTTTTTACAAGATGAGGCCTAACGAAACTTCAAAGTTCAAAGGAGAGAAATGTGTTAGAGGAGAACTTTCTCAAGAGCGCATCACTGTTCTAGTAGCTGCCAATATGAGTGGCACACAAAAAAGAAAGCTCTTGGTAATAGGCAAATCGAACCCTCGGTGTTTTAACAACATAAAACAGTTGCCAGTCACATATAAAGTGAACAAATCAGCTTTGATGACATCTCAATTATTTGAAGAGGAAGTGAGGAAATGGGATGCCGCCTTAAAAAATCGAAAAATCTTACTTCTAATAGACAACTGCCATGCTCACTTTCTTATACCCAATCTTCAAAACATTGAGTTAGCATTTTTCCCGAATAATCCAGGCAGTAGCATGCAACCTATGAATCTTGGTGTGATTCAAAGCCTGAAGAGTCACTATAGAAGAAGTCTGTTAATGGACCTGATCGAAACTGATGGTCAGACCTCGATCGACATCCTAAAAGCCGTGAACTTCATATCGAAGGCGTGGAAAGAGGTAACACCTGCAACAATACAGCATTCATTTCGTCAAGCTGGTCTTTGTGACAGCCAGATAGTAAAAACGGAGCAGTTTGATAGTGATGACAGTCTATCACAGGACATACCAGTCATACCAGTAAATTGTAACGAAGATCTACAATTATACGAAAATATAGATCAGGATCTGGCCACATGCGCTTTACGTGATAAAAACATTATTTATTTAAAAACTTACGAGAAAAGAAATCAAACTGAAGAATCTTCTTCGTGTAGTCAAGAGGACGATTCTGAACCACCACCCACAGTTGGGCAAGCGATTAATGCCGCAAAACTATTAGAAAGATTTTTATTGTTAAATGAAGATGATCCCACCATAATCCAAAACATGGATAAAATACTTAAGAAAATACGAGGCAAATTCTGGCAGAGCGAAAATCAACAGGCAAAGATAATAGACTATATTAAATGCAATTTTGAATAATTTCATTGTCATATTAATACTAATATTAAACAATGTTGTGATCAGGTTGTTTCTTCTTCTTCTTCTTCTTCACTCCTTATTATAGAATACTCTCTATAACGATCCCTCAAGTTTTTATAAAAGATTTGGCTAATGCTACAATGGCAGTTTTACTAGGTAGTAAAACAAAAACTGACTAACTGAGCAGTCTTCTCCGCTCGCGTTAACAGTTTTTCCCGTAGGAATGAGGTATTTTCCCGCGATAAAAGGTAGCCAGTGCCTCTCTTTAAGGTCTTTTCTATCTATGTACCAAGTTCTATCAAAATAGGTTCAGTGCTTTTGGTGTGAAAGGAAGCGCAAACAGACAGAAAGAGTTACTTTTATAACAAACTAGCTTTCCGCCGCGGCTCGCCCGCGTTAACAGTTTTTCCCGTAGGAATGAGGCATTTTCCCGCGGTAGTCTATGTTACTCAGAGTGAATGTAGCTTTCTTATGGTGAAATAATTTTTGAAATCGGTAGTTTTTGAGTTTATTCATTACAAACATACACACAAAAATACAAATCTTTTCTTTTTATAATATTAGTATGACTAGTCAAAAAGTATAAAAATATTTGAATTTTAATTTGAAGTAAGAAACTACGCGAAGTCCGTTTGTACAGAACTTAATTTCGACGTTCGCTTCTGTGAAGATTATAATTTCACCGTCAGATTAAAATAGATGAAACTTGACTTGAAACAAAAGCCCGTAGATATTATATTTAAGCCCCTAAAAGCCTTCTGCCTAACGAACGTTGGGATTATAATTTAGTCATGTGACCCGATGACTTTGATCTAGTCTCGATATATTTTGGTACGAATAAAGCTTATGCTTACTGAATATTGTTCAAGTATCCATAACATCATGTAAGTAAAAAAATAAAGGGTTTTAAATAAATATCTTTATAAAAATCGTAAATTACTCTGTGAGAGAAATATATGAGGTTGTTTATGAAGCATGTTACATTTAGTTGAATCAATATTATAAATTTTAAATTTTAATTAGTCATAAATATTGATTTTAAAACTCGGATAAGACTCTTTCGACTCGAAACAACAATATTTTGAAGATCAAAATGTATTCACAATAATGCACAACATTTAATAGTGTCAATGTACAACACACCAGTGCTACATTTTATGCTGTTGTCAGAAGGTGTCGCGTCTGGTACATTTTTAACGACATTAAACCTTTCACTTGAACTACCCTCAGTCGAAAATAAAAATCATTCCACGTCGTTTCGCCGCGATAACAGCTCTGTATAATTTTATTATTTAATTTAAGTACGAGTGACGAAGAGATCCGCTTAGAAATGGGTTGGTGGCGCGCCAAAATCCAGATGCCCGTTAATGTGAGTGAGCCAAGATTTGCCTTTTATTGTATGTACAAGCGCACAGCTTTAAATATTAATAACTAATTATGTGTTACATGACGGTTACATCAGACCTCAGACCTATTCATTTGAAGCTAAATCCGATTTTTAACTGCAAGTCCTAGACTACAATAACTTTATTTGTCATCGACACGATAATATGTACACTTACTTCTGGATCAGCTCTGAAAATGCCAAAAAATATCGGCCGCTTTAATAAACTAACAGATGGTATCTGTTCAAAAAGAAATGTCTAAAATCTGGTGTTTAATGTATTAATTACCTATATCCAAATGTTTACTTAGCACCAAATTCGTAAGGCAGTCGTAACGCATCTTTTTATTAATCTGTGGTAATGAGTTGTTCATTCATAATAACGTATACAATTATCCACCAAAGGATTTAGAACTTAAATGTATGGACGTGGTAATTAAATTTATGATCATCATTACCATATCACCAGCATAATGGTTTTTTTTTAATTGAACTATGCTTGAGTCGAAAAATTACGAGGAATCAAGCTTCACCGGACTTGCGGGGGAGCGGATGGCTCTATCCCAAAATAGTCATGTGCCAATGCGTCTAGGGGCGGCTCGAGGGAGCCTCGGACCTAGGTATAGCGCGTTGATACGGAAAAACGTCGTGAAGGAGACGAGATCATGAGACACCTGAGGGGCTCCGTCTCTGATTATTAGTTTTGTTTTTGGCTTTGGCCGCGCCCCCGCCGGCGGGTACGGGCATTATTATCATCATAATGTGGGCTTGAGATGTCCATAATTTAGTAATCTGTGTTCATACCAAGAATCTCTACAACGGGTTACCCACATCCGATGATAAGGTGATAAAAGTTGCTTTTATATTAAACTTTTAAGTAACTCTTGATTGCATAAACATAACTAAACAGTTAACAACATCACCAACCACCTGACTACATTTTTTTCACTATTAAAAAAATTCTAGTTAACCCTTTATAAGGCAAAACCATTTTATAAAATTCATTCGTTTTAGACTTTATGTTGAGGGTATAAGGTTAAAATTGAGGTGGCATTATAGTGTAAGCATATCCAAACAAAAACCTTGTCAGATATGAACGTCATGTTTTTACTTCTCGAGGGAAAATGTCCAAAAACAATTGTACCGTGAAAATGTAGTGGAACAATAAAAGCGTGTCGCAAGCAGGCGCGGGCGGCGGCGTCTCTAGTCGGTCAAGCGCGTTGATAACATTGCAAGGACGGAGGCGCGGAGCTGGGAGCCTTGCCTTGCTCTTTTGTTTCGGTTTTTGCTCCCATTATTTACATACTTTACCTCTTTTAGCGTTCACACAACCTAAATGTTTACAGTTTACCGCACAACCACGTATTTAGGTTCCAACTTCCAACATTCTGCAAATTCACTTCTTGCAAACTTTTAATTTTATAAATTAAAAGTATGATCCAAATTGGATTGTACCTATGTACACATTTGACTACCGGTATGAGATCCTATTGGACGGTCCAAAAAGGACAAAAAGTAATAATATAATATTTACTACCTACTTATTACTTTTTTCTCTGCATTTTTATTTTTAGTAAAAAGTTTATTTTATTACTATTTTATAATTAAACATAATTTTATTGTAACCTCGCTGACACGTTACAAGATAGATATGATGGATGTTGTAGGTACTGGTGGTTTCTAGCCTTTATAAAAAAAGTGGGAAAGTATTAAAAATCTCACTTTTTTTGTCGCCCGGAAGTTCTCTTTTTCTATTCCAAAAAACATCCGCCGTAGGTATTCCGCTCTCGTCAAACCTGCCAGTATTTGCCAGCTTTTGTAATAACAACCCGCCCGCATTTTTTCTTCGTTATCCCTTCCCCGCTTTCCTATTCATATTAGCCGCGATATTAGCATAAATCTAATCTAAGCGCTGAAATGCCGCTCAAATGCGAGTTAATTATGGCGGGAAAATGAGTTGTTTATGCGCCGGCAATCCCGCCCGCACATTTCAAATTAAGCTCTCGTTGCTAAGTCGACCCGCGAGGCTCCACTTAGTTTAAGAGGGCGCCGAGCAAAAAAACCTAAAACTCCACTCAGCGTTAAGTAGATTAAATCAATTATATTACTATTATAAATATAAAGTATACATGTTTAGTGTCACAGTGAATGTATCTACACTTTTGTAGAGGCAGATATTCGAAATATTATACAGTTAAACAGGCAGAACTACCTAAAGTTAACCAAAAATCTAAAACATGCGTGCGAGCGTTTTTGTCATTACGATTGTTTTAAACGTAGTATCCTATTTTAACCTCAATCCCTATCAATCATCATTTATAAACTACAATTTGACCATCTCATATTAAAAAAAATAGGCTTGGTAATTTAACTACGATTTATTCAAAACGCATCTCAAATTCCCCATACAATTTTACTATGGCCGCGCGGTATTCAATATATACGCGCGCATCGCGCTAGAAAAATCAGTCACCCACCAGAGTTTAGAGTGAGAGCACGTTTCGCGCGAAGAAAAACAATCGCGAGCTATTGTGTGTCGGCGTAATGCGGTTGCGCTGCAAAACATGTAAGTGTGTTTTTTTCGTTTTAATGAATATGACCTGTCATTGATCTTAAATTATTTATTGATCGAAATATTATTGTTTTAGTGAAAATGGAAGAAGGAAAAATTGATATTTTACGTTGAAAAGTGGCGGTAGTGGTAGATTTCAGAAAAAAAGGATAAATCATAATATGTAAGTATAAAAATACGTCATTTGGCCTTCCAATTATGTAGTTTTAGCTATATTTTCTTAACATAAATTATATATATATATAAAAGAAAGTCGTGTTAGTTCGAGATCGGCCGTACCGATTTTCATGATCTTTATTTTAATTTATTCGTCTTCATGCTGGTCAACATTAAGGCTAGCCAAATAATATATTGATAAAATTTTCTAAAATATAAGTTACAAGCAAAACAAATTTTCCCATACAAAAATTTCATAATTCAAATAAAGAACGCCATTGAAGAAAACGCACGACGCGGTTGTTTTTTTTTTTTCGTTCGTGGCATCGCGCCGTGTGCAGCCAAATTTTGTGTGCCAGTAATGTAGTTCTTTTTTTTTTATAATTTGGTGGGAAAGCTTCTAATATCGATACGAAACTCGAAAGCTAGATAGTGTAACAGAATGAAATCAAGTGTGGTATTAGCTATTTTTTACGGGTTAGTTTAGCTTACTATTATTCTGTGCTTATATTATATTTATTTTAGTGTTATTATTTTATTGTGTATGTTCATAGATGTATGATAAACATAGATCCACGATCTCATACAAAATAAATCAAACGCGAAACACGGCACCGCGTCAACTATCGACATATACATAAAAAAAACATAAATACATAATTAGCTTCAATAATGATATTCATACATACTAATATATTTCATAACACGCCTAATAAAACTAAAGGTAAAATTCGGTCATGTGTTGTTGACTTTATGGCGGAAAATAATATTTTGCAACTAAATGGTATTAGAAATGACTATGGAAGATTGTTGGATCTTGTATTCAGTAGCGTCCAAGCAGATTTATGTTTATCAAAAAGTTATTTTCCTTTGAGTCCAGTAATGAAACATCATCCCGCATTGGAAATTGCTTTAAATGTCAATCAACAAAGTTCAAATTTGCAACCTGCATTGTCTGAGATGCGTAACTATTTTAAAGCGGATTATAATGCAATTAATGATGCTCTAAATAAAATTGAATGGGACACTTTATTAGCAGATTGTACAGATGTAAATGAGATGTTGACTAGGTTTTATGTGGAGTTGCATAAAGTGATAGAGACCTTTGTTCCTAAATTCAAACCTAAAGCAAAAAAATTCCCTTATTGGTTCTCACGTAAGCTCATTAAAAAATTAAATGAAAAGAATAAGCTTAGATTGCGTTTTAAAAAATATAATAATCCTCTTGACCAAGTAAACTTTGAGCTTCTTCGTGATGAATGTGAAAGCCTTATAAAATCATGTTATAGTAGTTATATTTCATTGATCGAGGAGAGCATTAAAACCAATCCCAAGTTTTTTTGGTCTTACAATAAAAAATTGAGAGGGGACAAACCAGATTATCCCTCTGCAATGTTTTTGAATGGAGAACTGTTTACTGATGGTGAAGATATATGTAATAGTTTTGCTAAACATTTTTCAAGTACATATAATGCCAAGTTATCCAAAGATGCCTCCAAATGTTCTCTGCGGGAAAGAGGATTAAATGGAAATGTGATTAATTGGACAAGTAAACTAAATTTTAGAGAAGATGAAGTCAAAAAGAAATTAAGTAGGCTAGATTTAAATAAAGGGTCCGGCCCTGATAATATACCACCAGTATTTTTAAAAAAATGCGCCTCAACCATTGCTGCTCCACTATGTAGTATCTTTAATAAATCACTAGAGAGTGGGATCTTTCCAACGATATGGAAGGAATCACGCGTGGTGCCGGTTTTCAAGGATGGCAATAGGAGTGATATCACTAAATATAGACCTATATGCATTTTATCTGCTTGCGCAAAGGTGTTCGAGAGCCTCGTTTGTCCTATCATTAACTGGCACATGAAACCTATTCTCTTAGTGAATCAACACGGTTTTCTACCTGCGAGATCAACCATGTCAAATCTTGCTTTATATACTAATGACTTGATAGAGAAAATTGACGGTAACAGTCAAATAGACGTAATTTACACCGATTTCTCCAAAGCATTTGATATGGTTGATCATGCAATCTTAATAGAGAAGTTGGAAAAGTACGGTGTGGAGGGAAGACTACTTGATTGGTTTGGGACATATTTAATCAACAGGAAACTTAAGGTTGTAATAGGGGGCTATGAATCTTATAGCTTTATTGCACACACTGGTGTTCCACAAGGCTCGCATCTTGGTCCTACTTTGTTTAATATTTTTATTAACGACATAGACAGGTGCTTTAAAAATAGTAAATTCCAATTGTATGCTGACGATTTAAAGTTGTATAAGGAAATCTGTACTACTGAAGACTCAAGACTTCTACAGGTTGATCTGGTTAATCTTGTAAATTGGTGTAAAATTAATAAAATGTTACTCAACCATAAAAAGTGCTATCAAATAACATTTACTAAAAAGATTAAGTCCCTAGATCAAGATTACAGTATTGATGGAAACAATCTGTGCAGATTAACTAATACGCGAGACTTAGGAATCATTGTCGACAGCAAACTTGGTTTTATTCCACATGTTGATAATATTATTAAGCGTGCATTCCAAATTTCTGGTCTAATCAGGCGCACAACCAAATGTTTTAAGAAAACAAATACCAAAATTATATTGTTTAATTCATTATCACGCAGCCTCCTAGAATACTGCTCAGTAATATGGAATCCGCACTATAAAGTACATGCAAATAGATTGGAACGGGTACAAAGTAAATTTTTTCAACACGTGTGCTACTTGGAAAAAGCTCTTCATGAACATGGTTCTTATGCTAAGCAACTGAAGAAATATAGAGCTCTAAATCTTATGGACCGAAGAACAATGCTTGACCTGTGCTTTCTACATGGTATTGTTAATAATAAAATAGATTCTCCAACACTTCTAAACAAAATTAGATTCAACGTTCCTAGACCTAATACTAGGCTTAAAAATTATATTCCCTTTAATTTGTATTCATGTAGAACTAATCTTGGTGTCTCAGGCCCTATTAATAGGATGATGAAAACCTATAATGAATTATTCAAAAAATGTGACTTGGATATATTCAATGATACTTTGCCTTGTTTTAAAAACAAAATTAAAAAATACTTTCTTGAGAAAGATTAGATAAGATAATTTTTTATATTATTTATTTATGTTGTTTGTTACGACTGGGTATGTTTGTTTGTTATACTTTATCTTATATTTAACTTTATATTTACATAGGTATACAAAGCATGTTGTGGTAGCCTTTAAGTATGGTACATATAAGAATGTATTTATAGTTGTAATGTAAACATAACTTCTACCTTTATGTACTATGTTGGCTATCCAAATAAATAAAATAAAATAAAATAAAATAAAGAAATGAAAACACAAAATCGACGGATTTTGTTTTTGTCTTATTATACGTCGATCTCATTTATAATTTTGATTTTAGGAATCGGAAATCAATGCAACCCTGGACACAGATGACAAAAAAGTTGAAGAACATAAAATTTCATGCGAAAATCGTAATGTACGTAGAGTTTACTAATACGTTAAGGGGCTCTACCATGCTAAGTGGCGCCGCCATCCTGAAAAAAATATTAACTCGGGAAATAATAATTTTTTCAAAAATCCGGTTTGCAGAACTGGAGTCGGGGTGCTGTAGGATATTTTTCTAGGAATCGCGACAAAATGCGGATGCCGATTCTAAATTAATAATAGATGAGGAAGCAGGAGACAAGAGTGTGCCCTGTGATTCTGATCTTATAATCGAAGCTGAAGTTGCAGATGAAGAGGAATTTCTAACAGACGGGAACAGAATAGTAGATTTTGCTTATATTTTTGAACAACTTGTTGAAATATCAAACCACAACTCGCCACTTGGTTGTAACTTAAATTGTTTAAAACTTTTTAAAGAGGTGAAGAAAAGATTTCTTTCAAAATTTGGACTAATGTCGATATGAAAGTAGAACTGATCCATGAAGATAAAGAGTTTTGGAAAGGCATGGAAACAAAATTAAAAATGTTTTATTTCGATTGTTTGCTACCGGAAATTATAGACTGAAGACTGGATAGACAAATGGAAATTAAGGAACCTGAATATATCCTTGAAGCAATAAAGAAAAAAGAAAATGAAAAGAGAAAAATTAACGAAGATAAAACTAATAAAAATGCAAAACGAATAAAGTTGAATGTAGTAATAGTAGATAAGATAATGTTCTTTTTTTTTAAATTGACCTATGCTTGTATCCAAAAGGTACGACCAATCAAGCTTCACCGGTATTGAAGATATTGTTCAACACTTTTTATTAACGATCTCTTAAAATGGCTTTATACTTTTAGAACGATCAAAATCGACATTGAACATCGCAAACGCGCATGTATCTACGGTTTTTTTTTAAATATGTTGTTAGGTTCCTGGAGAGTAGTTTACACTCAAGTTCGCAACCCTGAAAACCCTATGCTACCCCCACGCACGGTGCTCGAAAAACTGCGAAATGGCGAGTATACCTACCTCCAATCATTTTAAACTATTAAAAAACATTCCTCACCACACCAATTGTTTTTCAATTAAGAATACCTTCACCCACAATTTAAAGAAATTGCGTAAATTTGTATAAATATTTTATTCCTTGTGTGGCGAACAAGACATAAAAAAAAAAAAAAAAATATCCATTTATTTTAGGCAACACACAGACATACCTATATATTAATAGAAATGAGATTAGAATCTTACAGTAAAATTATGTCAATACTAAAAACACAAATTAATTACGATACTTCTATCAAAGTTCAAGTCGGGCATAACAAACAACGCTTCAAATTATTCAAAAACATAGTTACTCACTTTTACTTACCGGGCGGCGACCGAGCCGCGACAACTTAAAGATGTGTGCGTGTCGCACGCACACACTCCTAGTAATACCTAATTGGCGCTCGCTTCGTACGCTCGGCGCAGTCTTAATGACTGGCTGAGCACATGGAACAATTGAGATTTTCCTCGTGCCTGGCCTCGTGAAATCGTCAACGTTGTGCCACGAACTGCAAAGTTATATTTAACGTAGATGTAAATAAATTAAAAAAGCGGCCAAGTGCGAGTCGGAATCGCCCATGAAGGGTTCCATAGCAGCCAGTAACATAATATAAAAGTTTTTGTAGTTCGTTGTGACTTTGATCGATGTTTTAATCATAGTGAAAGGTAAATTGCGGTTTACGATTTATGACGTATTAAAAAAAACTACTTACTAGATCTCGTTCAAACCAATTTTCGTTGGAAGTTTTCATGTTAATGCACATCATATATTTTTTTTAGTTTTATCATTCTCTTATTTTTGAAGTTAGAGGGGGGGGGACACACATTTTTCCACTTTGGAAGCGTCTCTCGCGCAAACTATTCAGTTTAGAAAAAAATGTTATTAGGAACCTAAATATCATTTTTAAAGACCTATCCATAGATACCCCACACGTATGGGTTTGATGAAAAAAATTTTTTTGAGTTTCAGTTCTATGTA
Organism: Teleiodes luculella; assembly: GCA_948473455.1. NCBI lineage: Eukaryota > Metazoa > Arthropoda > Insecta > Lepidoptera > Gelechiidae > Teleiodes > Teleiodes luculella. Next base: position 6,640,312 of record OX419603.1, read on the forward strand.
TGGGGACCCCCTAAATTTATTGTTTTTTTTTTCTATTTTTATAAGAAAATCTTAATGCGGTTCACAGAATACATCTACTTATCAAGTTTCAACAGTATAGGTATTACAGTTTCGGAATAAAGTGGCTGTGACATACGGACGGACAGACAGACAGACATGACGAATCTATAAGGGTTCCGTTTTTTGCCATTTGGCTACGGAACCCTAATAACCTGTGACACTTAAATAAATAAAAATTTATCCTGTGACAGGTTTGGTTAAAAGTACCTAGGTATATCCCAAATGTTTTTTCAAATTTTGTTTCTCTGTTTGTACGGGCTAATCTCCGAAGCTGTTGGACTGATTTGAAAGAAATTTTGTATGATAGTTTTTACCGCGGGAAAATGCCTCATTCCTACGGGAAGCTGCACGGAAAAGTCAAAAAACAAACAGAACAGCTAGTAAGAAAATAAAGTTTCTCTCGAGAAATGCCGGAACAGCCATATATTATAGATTAGTTTTGTCACATTTCGACATGGCACCACAGAAATGGCATTCTCTTTGACGTTTCATGAACGTATAAAATTATATCTGAAACGAATCATTTGCACACGCGCATTTACCATACTTGAATTACATTTCATTTAATTTTCTTGATTTCTAAAGAGAATAAATAGCTGACTAAATTAAATAGTCAGCATGAACAATTTATCTAAAAAACTATTATCTTCGGTTTTAGCTACCCTGTGACCTCATGTCAGGGAACCGACTGTTACATGCAAATTCATGGAGAATTTGAAATTGTTTAAGTTAACAACTTTTGTATTACGTAATCAAGACGTACCTATTCATACTTATAGGTACCTACTCAAGCAAGGAAATATGAAAAATAAATAGAATATACTTTATTTCACACTAGGAATGAAATAGTCCACAGCGGTAAAAGTGTACAAATAGGCAACTTCATTGCTAAGATAGCTATTTCTACCAGGCAATCCATAAAAGATCCTAAAAATAGTTAGCATCGGTTGTTTTTAATATTCTAGACTACAAAGTTATACGATTTTGACATTAAGAGACCCCTCAAAATAGCGTTTTTCAAGCGTCGTATCGTAGTCGTGCCAGCGTCCGCGCGGCGGCGCGACTCCGGCGCGACAGCCCCTACAATCATTGGCAGCAAGGCGAGTAAAACAAAACATTATTGGACTTAATTCTGCGTGGCCGCTAAAATATCTAAATTCAAGTTGTTATGTCTCTTTCACGTTCTTAAGAACGAAAAGCGACAGGTGATTGCCAACCTACATTTAGACACGTCAAACATCGATTTCACGCGTAATTTAGCAGGAATTTAAAAACATCTCGACGAAATTAAGCTGAATTTGACAGCTGCGCTGCTTATTTTAAATATCATTCATTCAAAATTAAATTCATTCATCTCCCCATCCTTTTCGATTCCCATATGAATGAAAGGGACCAACAACTTAAATTTAGAGATTTTAGCGGCCACACGGCAGAATTGAGCCCATTGTGTTCGCAAAAAAAACGCAGCGCTTGCGTTGCGTGGCGATACTTACCGCGGCGTCGTCGTCGACACGTCGCGTCGTCGCTTCGAAGATACTTGTGTGGGAGATCTCTTAGTATAGTACCCACTTACAGCTACGATAGAGAGTAACCTACCAAGTTTCCAAACCGCTTAGAAGTTGATCCTTCGATAGCCTGGCAATATGGCGTTCGTGCACGACGATGGCGGCGGCGGCGACGTAAATAATGGCGTCATACATAAATCAGGCCTGTTAGCCATTAGACCCATATTGGCCCGGCCTCCACTAAGTGAAGGGTTGGGAAAGGTTGCAGGAGTCCGAAACCATATTCCGAAAAGCAATCAACCGAATAACTGTATACCGAACGAACGTTATACCGAATCAGCTTAATTTCGAATATCTTTAAATCGAATTTTCTTTCTTCGAACAAACCATATCTCGAAAAGCAATCAACCGAATGGCTGTATACCGAACGAACGCTATACCGAATCAGCTCAATTTCGATTACTTTTTAATCAAAGTTTCGCCAAAACTTTCCGCCCAACCTACAATTTTCCCGTGGGAATAAGGTATTTTCCCGCAGTTACAAGTAGGCTATATCTATCCCCAAGGTCTATTATGTTTCTGTACCAAGGTTCATCAAAACTTTTCGGCCGCTCCACCATTTTTCCCGTGGGAATAAAGTATTTTCCCGTGGTAACAGGTAGCCTTTATCCATACCCAAAATCTTTTATATCCCTGTACCAAGTTTCATTAAATTTTTCCACCCACACTACCATTTTTTCCGTGAGTATGAGGTATTTTCCCACGGTATAAGGTAGTCTATATCTTACTCCAAGGTCTATTCTATCTCTGTACCAATATTCATCAAAACTTTCCACCTGTAGGTAGGTACTAATATTTTTCCCGTGGGAAAAAACATTATCCCGCGGTAAAAGGTAGCCCATATACATTCCCAGGGTCTATTCTATCTTTGTACCAAGTTCCATCAAAACTTTTCACCCGCGCTGCCATTTTCCCGTGGGAATGAGAGTTTTTCCCGCGGTAAAAGGTAGTTTATATCCTTCTCCAAGGTATATTCTATCACACTCCAAGGTCACATTGGTAAAGATACAAAGTTTCATCAAGTTTCCGCCCCACGGCTCCGCCCGCGCTTAGTCTTTCCCGTGGGAACGAGGTATTTTCCCGCGGTAAATAGTAGCCTATGTCCGTCCCCAAGGTCTATCTATTCTATCTCCGTACTAAGTTTCATCAAAATCGGTTCAGTGGTTTTGGCGTGAAAGCGTAACAGACAGACAGACAGACTTAGGGATAGGGATTTCATTCGATGTTAAGAAATTCGGCATATTATTCAGTATTAAGAAATTCGGCATATTATTCGGTGCTAAGAAATTCGGTATACAGTACATTCGAATTCAAGTCCCTTCGGTAAAAAAAAATTCGGTATAACGTTCGTTCGGTATACAGTCATTCGGTTGATTGCTTTTCGAAGTATGGTTTCGGACTCAGGTTGCAGAGTTACGAATAGGGTATCATATACCTTTACATAGAAACCCCGCTTATATTATGTGGGACGAAGTATATGTAACAAACTATAAAATGTAGGTAAATAACTTTGGTAAATTATTTTAAAGAATCGTACCTGATTAATTTTGTCGCATGCGTACATTTTATTTTTTGATTATTTGGGTCCTTTTTATCTCTGTGATAGGGTTGCCAACCGTACTATAATATATAGTATTGTACTATATTTCGGGTCTGCGTACTATATACTGTTGAAGAAATATATAGTACGCAAAAATACTATATTTTCATACCGAAATCTAACAAACAAATTCTATTTTCTTTTTATTTATGAAGGCGCTTTTACGTTAACTTTTGAGTGAAGCTAGCATGTATCCGAAATCCAAACGTACCTATCTATAATCCTTTCTATTTGGTTTTGAACTTTCAGTGTCAAATTGACAACATCAAAATACTATGTTTGTGCAGAGAAGTGGGAATATTCAAAAGCAAAGCGCGGCTTTCCAGCTTCTCTGGTTTGGTCTTGTTTCTTTTACTTTTATAGTGGGACTTTGGTAATTATTTTCAATTAGATTTTATTCCTTTTATTTTGAATAGTTGAGGTATAAAATAAATAGTCATGGAAGAAAGTGGTACTGATGACCAAAGTGTGTCAAGTTCAAATGCGTCGCTAACAACGATTAAAAAGCGAAAAATACTCCAAAATTATTAACCTGAGTGGGGAAGCTTGCATGACTGAATTACTAAAGATCCCTATAGCGCAAAAAATATACGTTTTATAGAAATGAATAAGTGGCAAATATACCATTGTATTTTAATTTATTATTCATTCAATACTATATTTTTTAGAAGTGTACTATATTTTTCAAAACAATTTAAAAAAAATACTATATTTCGCCGAAGATATGTTGGCAACCCTATCTGTGACTGTGACGCAATAATATTATATGTTTTCACGAATTTATCAACTTCATACACTACCCTAAAACAAGCTCTTCTTCTCGAATATCTTCTTCCTCACGATACAAATGAATTGTTCCAGAATAATGTATAAAATAAATTCCTTTATGCACGTATTTTAGTAGTAGGTTAACCTCGAAATCCACTCAATAACAATAAAGTATATAATGTAAATGTAAAGTGTTTATTTACGTACAGTAAGCTGACGAATAAGGTGCCCCCTCCGATGGCGCTCTTAATCGCCATCTATCGCTACAAAGGGGCAGAAAATAACGAACTAATGGCTAATAATACTTTATCAGTGTAGTTAAAAATGTGTTGCCTTATTTCAACGGTATGAAACAAAAAGTTCTCCTAGTTCGTAACGTTCCCAAAGCAACTAGCTCCTATAATTTCATTCATGTACAGTAACAGATGTTTAGTTTAGTACGTATGCCTTGTGTCCGTTGCAGGATGCGTACACGGAAGTGGCGGTGGGCGCGGACGCGGAAGCGGATCTGCCGGAGCACTGCCACTGGAAGGTGCACAACGAGCCGCCGAGCGCCATTCCGCAACTGCTCACCGCGCTCGTCTTGTGCGGACTCTTCATGGTAAATCATACTAATATTATAAACAGGAAAGATTTGTATTTGTGTGGGAAAGATGTGTGTGTGTGTTTGTAATGAATAAACTCAAAAACGAATGAACCGATTTCAAAAATTCTTTCACCATTAGAAAGCTACAATAGGCTACCTTTTACCGCGGGGAAATGACTCATTCCCACAAGCTGTTAATGCGGGCGGAGCCGCGGCGGAAAGCTAGTATTTAAGGCTTTTGTGTGAAAGGGCTTCCGTCAAATCCCATAGAAAAAAACCCCAGTCCCGACGCGAAAGATTTGTATCTCAGATTTTAGAATAATATTAGTAAAAATAAAGTACGTTGTCGCTATCTTTGAATTCGATGGCTAACATAGTTTTTTTGCCTGTAAAAGTTTCGTAGGCGCTAGGTGTAAAGTGACACTTTTGTAAGTAGGTACCGAATGGATAACAACATTATTATAAAATAATATGATAATTATGGTGCATATAATCCAAAAATCCTGTATCATTAGGTAAAATAAAATAAATAAATAAAAATAAAAATAGCCTTTATTTCGTAACTTACAAAAACTTACAAACATTACAACATTTAGTTATTAGTTATGATTATTCTAAAATGTCTTGCTTCCTAAGTTTCTGCAAGCTCGTTTGCCCTTGGGCAAAGGCCTCCTCCAATCTCCCCCACTCCTGCCTGTCCATGGCAACCCTACTCCACAGTTTCCCCGCGACTTGACTGAGGTCGTCGTCCCATCTCTTTTGGGGCCTGCCTCTTTTTCTATGCCCCTCTCTTGGGTACCACTGGGTGACCGACCTGCTCCACTTATCCTTACCCCTCACCATGTGGCCTGACCATTTCCACTTGAGCCTTTTAATTTTAAGAGTTATGTCCTGTACCTTGGTCTTTTGTCTTATGTTGCTGCATTTTAGTCTGTCAGCTTTTTTGATGCTAAGCATGCTTCGTTCCATCGCATGTTGGCAAGTGGCTAATTTATTGATGGAGGATTTTGTTAGGGCCCATGTCTGACTTCCATACATCATGACTGGTAAAATGCAGGTGTTAAAAAGTTTACTTTTGGTTGATATGTGTAAGTTTTTGTCCTTCATGACCTCTTTCATGCTCCAATATCTCTTCCAGCTGTTTGCTATCCTTCTTTCTATTTCTCTATTTATGTTATGTTTTGGTGCCATTAACTGTCCAAGATATATGTTGCAACTTGTCAAGCCTCCATCCGAGCTTGGCTGGCCGGATACAGCTGCTTCCACAATTCCTATGAACAGACACACAAGATATACATAGGTATACAGCACGCAGACCGGGCGACTAGCCCTTACCATAAATACATTACCTCGTTACCGTCACAGTTACAGCACTTCACACGTGCACTTTACACTTTTACCGCTATAGGGTAAGGGACGTGAAGATAAACGCCAGGATACTGTATTCCAAGGTCCTCAGGGCAAGGCAGGCGACTGGTTCAGGGTGCAGGGTGCAGCTACTATTGAGTTTCCGCGGCTCTCTTCTTTTCAGGCTATCTTGTCCTTTATTGCCTCTGCTTGAAGATACATTTTGCCGTGGCAAGATTTACCTTGAAGGATCGAGCATGACGTATGAGAGAGCCGCGTCTAAGCTGCCCGTTTGAGCGCGGGCTAGCGTTATTTTGTACTATGCGCACTGCCTTTCCCATTGAATATCTCATTTATTCATTTATTTACAATGTTTTACATATGTTTTTCAGAAAGAACACAACTTTTATAATACAGAAAACATATTTTAAAACCATCAAGTTAATTAATTAATAAAATATAGCAAGATTAAGGCAAAATTTTACAAGAATTTACTTTATACAGTTTAGCTAATTTCTTTATTTTACATTAAAAAGAGGAATTTAATAGATTGCCTTATTTATTTCTAACATCCTAACTGTATCTAGAAAGATTCTGTGTCAGAAGTGTATCATACGCGAATGTGAATTTTGTTTGCTTATTAAATAATTTATTTATATACCAATCTTAACATAAATGTGTATGGCGATAAACATCGCGGTTATACATGAGAATAAATGTGAGTAATAACGAAAACTATGTAAATAATTTGTAAAATCGAGAAACCAATAAGAATTTGACCTTGAGTTCTAATATGAAATACAAAAACTTATGACTAATAATGCTATGTAGCAATGAAATCTTAAACCTATATACATGTTCTATGTAACTAAAGGAGGTAAATAACTAAAAACCACGAAAATAAAATACCTTTAATAGGTTTCCTTAAATTCTAAGCTTCACATAGAAATATAAACAAAATTTGAATTTTAGAACTAAATTCTAACATAATAAGTAATTATAAGGGAGATGTAAGTATTTACATTATTATTTTCTCCATACATAATCAAAATCGAAGGAGTTGCGAATTCCGTTCGTCATGTCATTTTTCGAAGGAGTTTCGCTGCTGTCGCATATTTGAGATGTTGAATTTTATTGTTACGAATATTATACATTTAATATTTTTCCTATGTAGCTGACAGCATTATATGATAGAAATAACAAAGCAAAACGATGTAAAATAAGTATTTAAAGGTGAAAAATGGCTTTAAAGTGCACGGCTCTTCTAAAAGGTAACGCTCGGTTACCCCCACTTGTGGCGCCGCCTGGTGGCGAAATTTAGCGTAAGCAGTTTGCTCATCTTATGCGAGCCATGTACTTGAGATAATCTTATCGGTTTTGCTTTGTTTGTCTATGTAATAGCGTTATATGCTTTCCTATATACAATATTATATTGTTCTTATAAGAATTACGGACATATTAGAATCCAATTGGACATTAGTGATGTCTTGTAAGAACGTATATTCTTATAGGAAGATTGCGAGCAAAGTATATAGGTTAACTTAGTCTATTACAGCATTTGTTTGTTAGAGGGCCGGGACGAGACGGGGCAGGGGGGGGCTCACGGAGCGGTAAGGTGGGCAATGTTCGTTCGCCGACAATCTCCCCCCGGTGCAGAGCACATCTTTATGCACGGCGAACAGCTGTTGTCGTTGATGTTGGAGATTACTCGTATAGTGTGTGTGACGTGGGAATGGTTGACGTGTACTACACCAACACTTGTCACCTCGACTACTCTTATTCTGCCGTTGTTGTGTTCCCGTTGATTGTCATCCAGGCCATATATGTTTGGACGTCGTGGTCATCTTTACTCCGACTTTACAATCACCTGGGGCTGTGTTCTTGTCACAATGATAACGTGGTGATTGGTTATCATGGCACGATAGTGAGATGTGTGAGTTGTGCGTCTTTCTCGCCCAAGATTGGTCTGCGAGTTCTTTATGAGCCCTCCAGGTAGATTCTTTGTAAATCTTGTCGCTGGTCACGTGACCTGCACACATCACTGTATCGCAGTGCGAATTGTTTGGTATCGAACAAGTGATGTTGTATGCGGTGTTTGGTGCAACTGGATGTTGTTTGTGGGCGTTTTGTGTTATACATTTTGCCTCAATACGCTGCTTGACGATTTGATGAATGTCATCGTCGGTAGTCGTCGAACATGTGTTTTTGAGCTGAGAATGGCGCTTTCTATGCTTCCTTTTTCTCGCTCGACGTTTTCGTGTGCCGTCATGTTGTGTGGACGGCTGTTTGTGCTCGTGTTCTGATGGAGCATGGGCCGTCTGAGATAGGTTTGTGGGCCGCATATTTTGTGCCTTCTTCGGCGTATTAACGAGCTTCTTCATAGCGAGTGTTTGTTGTGGAATCTTCTTTTTTATGAAAGATTTAAATTTTAGAGCAGCCTGAATGACTCGTGTGGCGATGTACAGAGGTCGAGTCCGCGTCTTATATCTCCTCTCGTCGAGCAGGCACGATGTCGTCCGGTCGCGTAGAGTGTGGGCGGGGCCTATGGGGGTTCTCTTCGGCGAGGTTGGGCATGAGCCAGAAGGGACGTGAGGGGGTACAGGTTGTGAGACGCGACTTATCTCTAACTTACTATCTAACAATTTATTTGACCAGGAAGTAGGTTCGAGTTTGGGTGATCTCGGTTCGCTGTTCCGTGTACGGGTCGTGTCGTAATTGTTAGTCTCGAGTCGCGTCGTGTCGTCGGCTGCGCGTGTGGTAGGCACCCAATGTCGATAGGGTGCGGGTTCGATGCTACTTTTTTGTGAATTTAATTTTGAACGCGCCGTGTTCGTTACGTGATTAACGTTCGCGACGGGTTTGTGTTGGCTTATCGAGAAGCCGTGAAGTGCCCAGCCTAACCATGTAAAAGAAGCTACGGGCTGGGCAGGTAAACCTGTTTTAAGATCTCTCGTTACTATGAGATGCCAATTATCTTGGCCGATTAATATGGTCGGCTTTGCGTTGGTGTACGTGATCTCATCTTGGATGTCTGTTAGATGAGCGCATTGTGAGACTAAGTCGCTTGTCACGTCTTGAGGTGGTAAGTTAAGCTTCGAGATAATCTGAGCTTGTATGTTTTCGAAGTTTCGTGTGAATTGACCCTTAATTTTGGCTTTTAGCTTGAACGACTCTTTTTCGTTGATCTTTTTACCGCCAACGCTTTCGATGCGTAGCTCCTCGGCTTTGCCTTGAGGTGCTATGGTGAGTGCGGTATCGCGTTCTATCAACGTCGTCGTTGAGCCTTCATCAAGTAAAGCGTAGGTTTGTATTTTACCTATAGGGCCGTGTAATTCGACAGGAATTATCTTTAGGTAAGCTTGTCGGTCGGGGTCTGAGGTGCTCACCGACGCGACTTGAGCCCGCTTAACTTTTAGTTCGTTGCTTTCCCCGCGCGGGGCGTAGGGGGAGGGGGTAGCTTTGTTGTTCGCTTTGGGATGTTCTTCGTTAGAGTAATGTAACAATTTGTGGTGTTGCATCTTGCAGCCGTTTTTACCGCAGGGCTTTGCTTTACAGTTCTCTCTGCGGTGCGTGCTCTTTAGGCAGCGAAAACAGCTGCGAGTTGAACGTGCAGCGTCCCACCTTTCTGATACATTTTTCTTTGTAAATTGTTCACAATCTTTAAGATAGTGATTGTTTTTGCATAGCGAACATTTATTAGGTTTAGCTTTCATAGCGGCGAAGACTTTGAAACGTTCGTACTCGCTGTCCGATTCGTATGAGCTGTTCTGATAAGAATGTGAATTATTTTGCGAGTCGTTCTCGCTTTCGCTATGCGCCGCGGGGGCGCCATGAGACGTCTTTACGGCTGCAACGGTGTGACGTGATTCGTAGCATTCTTCGTCGCTCGATTCGAACTCGGATTGCGAACTTTCGTATACAGATCTAGTCTTTGTCGCGGTGTTGACTATGTGCCGTCGATGCACATGGGGCCGATTCGACTTGTGTTTGTGGCGTTCTTCGCGCCTACTATGTATCGCGGGTCGCGACATGGCGCCGAAACTATCCACTAAGTCGTTGAGATAATTAGACATGATCTCTAAGTCTGGCTGTACGCGGTGTTCGCGTAAGTACTTGTGCCAACCGAATCGAATGAAAACGCTAAGTTTGTCTTCTATCTGCGTTAACAATTCGGGCGCATTCATGTATCGCCTTTCGCCGACGGAGTTTATTATGGACACAGCGTTAGATACGCGGCTAGCGAACTCGCTTATGTTGTGTCCATCCTCGGCTAATGTAGGCATGCGCTTTATCCGTTCTAACTCAGTTAAAACGATCTGTTCTGGGCGGCCGTATCGTTTTTCTAGGACGTCCATTATTTGGTCTGGGTGGCGAGCTGTGTGTATGAGGGCGCGCACTGTTTCTCTAGCCGGGCCGCGTAAAGCTTTACGTAATCGCGCTACGTTCTGTACGTCCGAATACGCGTCCCTACTGTCGCAATAGACAGAGCTAAAGCCTACCCACTCGCTCACGTCGCCGTCGAAGTGAGGGAGTTCGTCTAGAAATCTAGTGCTTGTACGTTTATTCGACGTGGCGTTGCTGAACGCTTTAGCCAACGTCTGTGCTAGAATTTCTAGTCGATCTACGTCCGATAAGCTAGTGCTAGGGTCTGGATGTTGTCTAGACCTATCGCGGGGCGCTCTATAGCGCGGGTCGTCGTCGCGTTGTCTGTCGTTAGGTCTTGTAAAATGGGACCTAGGTTCGGGGTGTATATTCTGATTTAAATGTGGGATAGGCCCTGTAAAATGAGACCTATTTTGGGGTTGAATATTAGTGCTAGGGCCTGTAAACAGGGACCTAGAAAATGGTTGCAAGTTACCTATAAGGTTCGTACTGGGGCCATTAAAATTTGACCTTAATTCGCGTTGTACGCTACAGTGCTCACTATCAGCTTGGACGTTAACTAGACTTGCTCCTCTCTCCCCCCGAGGGACCTCAGTATCGCGGGGCGTTACTACTATTCGACTAACAGGTGCTGCAGGCGCGGTTACATGTTCCCATTGCTCTACACTTATACTATGGAACGCCGGGTTCCGTGTCTGCCTAACTGTGTCGGTTCCGCTTTCGTTAGCCGATTCGTCCGTGGATTCTAACTGGACTAATTCTAATTTAGACCTAGCTAGCGCTTCCTCCTCGCGCCTTCGCTCCAAAGTCAGGCGTCGGACCTCCATCTCGGCCTCGAGCCTGCGCCTTTGAGAGCGCGCTGACGATCTACTGCTAACCGATCGCGTCGTACATATCGCGTTATCTAGTCGCTGTCCGTCTTGTCGTGAGTCTTGTGTAGGGCCGAGGAACCCACGCTCGTACCCTACTTCCTGGTTATCATTTGGAGTTGTCGCAGTACTAGTATGTGGGAGGGCGCTCTCCCCAGACGGAGCACTCCATGTGTGCGTGTCCGAGGAAGCTGCCGCTCGCGACGTACTAGGCTGCGGCACGTGCATCATAGATCGCGTAACCCTACGATCTCCCGAAGGCGTATGATACACTTCTGAGTGATGCATGACTGTGCGTCAGAGTACCTACAACCTACCGTGTGGTGTGTACCTACTGTGAGGTGTGTACCTAACTTGTTCGGTTGAGACACCTAAGGGCACCGAACAACGGAGGTGAGAGCCTTGTTAAGGTTAGTGGACGAAACAATCTAGTCGCTAGATAGACCGGTGGGGACGCCAGTACTACCCGTCGCATGAACTCGGCCTCCAGCCTCGAGCACAGAGTTAAACCTCGACTGACAATCTCTAGTATGAGATTTGTCTTTCTCCGTACAACTCTGCCTTTAGTCTGAAGTCAAGCAAAGATAATTCGTGGTCCACGTCTTAACTGAAGGCCGGGGTAATCTAGGTGTGCATACCCGATCAGCACACACTCACATGAATCACTCCGGTGTGGCGCCGCGCCGTCGCTTCGCTTCCGGCTGGTTGGCGCCGCCCGCCGCTGGCTTCACTCTAGCTGCACCCTTGCTTCGGCGATGCACCCTTGCCGCCGCCTTGCGTCTGATGGCTAGCCGTCCTCTGGTGCCGCCTTGGTATCTGTAACAAGAACACAACTGTATATCCGGCTCGAAGGACCATGCAACTTGTCAAGCCTCCATCCGAGCTTGGCTGGCCGGATACAGCTGCTTCCACAATTCCTATGAACAGACACACAAGATATACATAGGTATACAGCACGCAGACCGGGCGACTAGCCCTTACCATAAATACATTACCTCGTTACCGTCACAGTTACAGCACTTCACACGTGCACTTTACACTTTTACCGCTATAGGGTAAGGGACGTGAAGATAAACGCCAGGATACTGTATTCCAAGGTCCTCAGGGCAAGGCAGGCGACTGGTTCAGGGTGCAGGGTGCAGCTACTATTGAGTTTCCGCGGCTCTCTTCTTTTCAGGCTATCTTGTCCTTTATTGCCTCTGCTTGAAGATACATTTTGCCGTGGCAAGATTTACCTTGAAGGATCGAGCATGACGTATGAGAGAGCCGCGTCTAAGCTGCCCGTTTGAGCGCGGGCTAGCGTTATTTTGTACTATGCGCACTGCCTTTCCCATTGAATATCTCATTTATTCATTTATTTACAATGTTTTACATATGTTTTTCAGAAAGAACACAACTTTTATAATACAGAAAACATATTTTAAAACCATCAAGTTAATTAATTAATAAAATATAGCAAGATTAAGGCAAAATTTTACAAGAATTTACTTTATACAGTTTAGCTAATTTCTTTATTTTACATTAAAAAGAGGAATTTAATAGATTGCCTTATTTATTTCTAACATCCTAACTGTATCTAGAAAGATTCTGTGTCAGAAGTGTATCATACGCGAATGTGAATTTTGTTTGCTTATTAAATAATTTATTTATATACCAATCTTAACATAAATGTGTATGGCGATAAACATCGCGGTTATACATGAGAATAAATGTGAGTAATAACGAAAACTATGTAAATAATTTGTAAAATCGAGAAACCAATAAGAATTTGACCTTGAGTTCTAATATGAAATACAAAAACTTATGACTAATAATGCTATGTAGCAATGAAATCTTAAACCTATATACATGTTCTATGTAACTAAAGGAGGTAAATAACTAAAAACCACGAAAATAAAATACCTTTAATAGGTTTCCTTAAATTCTAAGCTTCACATAGAAATATAAACAAAATTTGAATTTTAGAACTAAATTCTAACATAATAAGTAATTATAAGGGAGATGTAAGTATTTACATTATTATTTTCTCCATACATAATCAAAATCGAAGGAGTTGCGAATTCCGTTCGTCATGTCATTTTTCGAAGGAGTTTCGCTGCTGTCGCATATTTGAGATGTTGAATTTTATTGTTACGAATATTATACATTTAATATTTTTCCTATGTAGCTGACAGCATTATATGATAGAAATAACAAAGCAAAACGATGTAAAATAAGTATTTAAAGGTGAAAAATGGCTTTAAAGTGCACGGCTCTTCTAAAAGGTAACGCTCGGTTACCCCCACTTGTGGCGCCGCCTGGTGGCGAAATTTAGCGTAAGCAGTTTGCTCATCTTATGCGAGCCATGTACTTGAGATAATCTTATCGGTTTTGCTTTGTTTGTCTATGTAATAGCGTTATATGCTTTCCTATATACAATATTATATTGTTCTTATAAGAATTACGGACATATTAGAATCCAATTGGACATTAGTGATGTCTTGTAAGAACGTATATTCTTATAGGAAGATTGCGAGCAAAGTATATAGGTTAACTTAGTCTATTACAGCATTTGTTTGTTAGAGGGCCGGGACGAGACGGGGCAGGGGGGGGCTCACGGAGCGGTAAGGTGGGCAATGTTCGTTCGCCGACATATGTACTCTTCCACATATTCAATCTCTTTCCCGTCGACATTCATAGTACTTTGTTCCCCATTAGTCATTATTTTAGTTTTGTCTGGATTTAGTTTCAGTCCTGCTTTTGCACTTTCTGATGCCAATTCAGTTATCATTTTGTGTAGATCATCTGGTGTTTTTGCAAATAGTACAATATCGTCTGCAAAGCGTAAATGTGTAAGTATGCATCCGTCTATATTTAGCCCCATATTTTCCCATTCAATATTTCTGAAGATTGATTCCAACACAGCTGAGAATAGCTTTGGGGAGAGTGGGTCTCCTTGTCTTACGCCTTTTTGTATGTCAAAAGGTTCTCCTTTCTTTTCCAGTTGAATGTTTGCAGAACTGTGTTCGTAGACATTTCTGATCAGTCTTATATACTTGTGCTCTATTCCTTGCTCTTTAAGTGCTTCCCAGATCTTGGGTCATTAGGTACTTATAAGCATATCCATGTCTGCAGTTATAATATAAATAATAATATATTATATTGCGTTTATACGATTGTGTTTATTGGGCGGACTAAAGTGCGCTGGATATTTTTTCTCTGCCTTATGAGTACACCTTGTTGTTTCGCTCACTCTATGAATAAGAGGGATAAACATGACGACGTCATATCTGTTACGAGTTTACGACTGCTACTGATGTGGTTGGTCTAAACAAAAGATAAACAATGGAATAGAAAACAAAATAAATATACTAGATAAACAATAGAATTATTGGAACTGAAGGAAACGCAATGCCGCCTTTCATCTTTACACTGCTGCTCACGCGCAGTCCTTCGCTAACGTTTGTTGTGTTGTGTACTGTGCGTGATAAACCTTTTCTCTTGATGTTATATTTTACGACGACTTGGTATTCTCTCCTGGACTTTTGGTTTTTCTTGTGATATGGCAGATGATTGTGTTATGTGTACACGACCACTTCGGCGACGTCGAAGACATGTTTTATCTGAACATTTTCTACAATCACGTAGAGATTTCGTGGTTCATATTGTACGTGCCATTGAACCACCCCAAGAGGTATGTATCTACACTATTATGTATATTACATTAACAAGTACGATACACTAAAATAATGTGAGGGTGGATCTTTATGTTTCGGTACTGACTAACGTCTCAATGGCATTAAAGAACACTATTGTTCTTGTTTCCACGGGAAACGAACTCTTGGAAGTTGCGCCCATGTAATAAGTGTTATGTATTATTTGGGTTGGGCTCGATATAATAATTTAGAATAAGACCATCCAGCGTAAGGCTGAGACTCTATTATTAGTAGATTTAGAAAAAAATGAATAAATGTAATTACATGAAAACAAAATGTTTTATTTTATTGTGTATACCAAAACCGTACAAAACAAATGAAAATAAAATGCGAAAGTAAAACACATACGTACGTGTAATTACCAATAATCGCAGGCTTACTTACTGTACAGTCACTGCAAAAAATACCTACTCTGCTGTACTGTAACCTAAATATTTGGATGTGTTGTGTCCAAATGTAATCATACATCGTCACGTTGTTCATACACACTCATACATATGTTGTTAAAGCATTAAGTACTACAACAGATTGAATTTTTCATAAAAACTTGCATTTTCACACCTAGCGCCTATGAAACTTCCCTGGGCAAAAAAACCATGTTAGCCATCGAATTTGTAAATAGTAATTCTTTCAAATATTTCTAGTATTATTACTCTAAAATCTGAGATACATTTTTTTTGCGCCGGGCCTGGGGCAATTTTGACGGAACCCCTTTACTTAGTTTATATGATTGAGTACTTGACTGGCTAGTGTGTAATGTGAATTACCCTTCTACACCGTAGTTTGTAAAAAAAGTAAAAAGTCTTATTCAAGTAACATTAGGTATTACAATTCACACTGATTCTCATACAGGCAAGCGCAAGCCATACTTGTAGTTGTGTGCGTATAGACACGCGCTCTTGTGTGCGTTCTACTAAACCCAGCCAGGCCTCCCCCGTCACTCCACTCCATGTACTTGCGCGCTATAATTACCTACCTACGCCCGACCACCGCCCGACCGCGCCCGAGCGGTCTCGGGCCGTTAGCGGACCAAATTCAGTGCGGTTTTTGCAAGCGAAGCGCACGCACGTTGTTCAATTTTAATATTTTTAATCGTTTCATGTTTCATTCGTTCTTCGTACGCGTACCTACGATGTCGTCGTCTGGGAGTCCCAGGACTGGGACTGGTGCCTTATGTGCTGTAGATGGGTGCAGATCAAGTAAACGAAGGGATAAACACCTAGCATTTTTCCATTTACCTGCCAATGAAGAAAGGTAAGTAATTTAAGTATTACTATTTTTTTGTCGTTACAAAATTGTTTTTAATAGGTAAACTGAGTATTAGCTTGTCTTTCAGACACAGATTTACAAATACCTACAAGTGCGAGTGCGAGTTTTGTAACCAAAATAAACGCGCTGTCGAGAGCGTGGAAACTACGCCATCTGTTGACAGTTAGCTGAAGTAAAATTTATCTATTCTATACTAACCTAGTACTATTATATTATATTCTGTGACTAAACTAAATGCATGTTTACGTTGTAGATATCGAGCGCGTTTCGTGTGTAAAAAGTAAACCAACAAACACGGGTGATTCGGTTTAATGCAATTTATAAAAAATATATAAGTAAATGTTTATGTAAAGAAAAATTCATTAAATATGTTTGAAGTTATTATAAATTAATAATTATATTGCAAAGGATTATCTAGGTACCGATGTCCTTCATTAGACCTGTCCTATTTCATTATTTTTGGTTTTTTTCAGGCGCAAAATATGGACTGAAATTATTGGCAGGCCCGACTTAGCAAGGCCAAACACCAAGCCAAGAAGTCATTACGTGTGTTGTCTTCATTTTGAAAAGTCGGTGATTATTCATAAACCGCAATTACGAGCTGACGCTTTGCCTACAAAACTGCTGCCACCTCTACCAACTACTTCAAGTGCCGGAACTGAACCAAAATGTAAAGAAATATCGACACAAACCAAACATTCTCATATTAAGATGCTATCAGCCGGTACCGTCAAACGCGCTGAAACAAATCCGGAGAAGGCGCAGACATCTCACAGTAGTCAAACTGAACAAACTCAGACGTCAACTGCACCTTCATCGAATACACCAAGGAAAAGAAGACTTAGTAAAGAATTAAAAGTGTCGGAAATTAAAAAGGAGAAAACTTCAGAATGATTCGAACAAAATAATCTAAGAAATTCATAAATAAAAATAAAACATGTAATTTTTAAAGATTCTTTATTTTACCCACACACTGACTTCTATAATTATATTTTATCTAGACGTATTGCACAGTTAGCACCATTTTATAAAAAATAATAATTATGAAACATATTCACATTTCTCAATAACATAATAATATCCAGGCAATCACAACTACTCGTATACGTTTGAGCATTCAGGCACACTTTAGCATGCAGTGGTTGCTGGCGCGACGGAGTAGGCTATTAAAGCAGAAGGTAATGGAAATTATCTACTGAGTGAAGTGTCTGTTACGTGTAGTAACTATGTAGTAATCTGTGACTGAGCGCTAAGCACACAAAGACAATATGCACACACAAGTATGGCATGGCTCGCATGCACTCGTGAGATCATCTGTATTAGGATTTGTTGTGTTTTGAGTAATCAGCCTCTTTTTTAGGACCATTTTCTTTGATTGTTTTCACTCAGCTGAACATAATAAATAAATAAATAATAAACTAAAAATAATGACCGTAAGAGCGTCGAAAACCGTACATATGAATTCGAAAACCGAAAACACATTGGTAGGTACCTACGTACGTACTACGTACCGAGGCTTGAACCTGCGAACTTCCGAATGGAAGTGAACAGCCCTAGCCACTTTGCCACCGACGCTCGTATAGTATAGTATAGAGCATGGTCCAAGAAAACAAGGTATTACATGTCCTTATAGGTATAATCCTCCCCTATCATACCTTAACGAAATTCCATTCTGACAATGCTAAAACTTGCTATTCCCTTGGTACTAGTTGGTATCGTTGTAAAAAAGTTGCTATCATTATAATTCCGGAGATATTGCTATAGTTTAGGGAGGATTATAGCTTGATGTTCAAGCTATAATCCTCCCCTCTCGTGTAGCCTAACGGTGGGGTCTTTCGACTTACTTTATATCCAAAAAGTTAGTATCAGATTGCTATTTATTGCTCAGTTAAGAAAGAACACTGGTCGCGTTGTAATTCCGAAGATATAGCTGCAGGTTGGGGAGGATTATGGCTTGAGCATTTTAATTTTGCTCTTTTCTGCACAAAGCTTTGTTCTTTCATCGCAAAATTGGTATCAACCTTTACTACTCATTGGTACTGTAAAACTACATTCGATTTATTACGCTAAACATCGTAAAAGTACTTTAAAAATGCATGTAAACTTCCACATACAAAATTTGTTTTGAGTCCCTATAATGCACGGTCCAATAATGCACAGCTAGCAAAGCACGGGCGGAAAGATTCTGACAGCTTGAAATTAAAAAAAATAAGCGTTCTTTTAAGCCCAATACACACGTAGCTATAATCTATATTAATATGCCCAGCTCTAACTTATATTACATCTCGCCACCACACACGGTAGCTATATTGAAATATATATTTTCACCCTTACTGCGTCCACTTACGGAATACCTATAATATGTCGAGATTTATATTAATATGCCGTGCTATATCGGTCGCTTGTTGTGACGTCACCAAAATATGTCGACCGATATAGCAAGGCATATTAATATAAATCTCGGTATATTAATATAAATCTCGACATATTATAGTTATTCCGTAAGTGGACGCAGTAAGGGTGAAAATATATATTTCAATACAGCTACCGTGTGTGGTAGCAAGATGTAATATGTTAGAGCTGGGCATATTAATATAGATTATAGCTACGTGTGTATTGGGCTTAAGACTTCCATAGATGACGCTAGTAAAATAATAAGAACAGTGAGATTTATTGTAGACATTTTGTTTTTTTTTGTCGGGTTGTACGTCATCGGACCGTGCATTATAGGGATTCAAAACAAATTTGTATGTAGAAGTTTACATGCATTTTTAAAGTACTTTTACGATGTTTAGCGTAATAAATTGAATGTAGTTTTACAGTACCAATGAGTAGTAAAGGTTGATACCAATTTTGCGATGAAAGAACAAAGCGTTGTGCAGAAAAGAGCAAAATTAAAATGCTCAAGCCATAATCCTCCCCAACCTGCAGCTATATCTTCGGAATTACAACGCGACCAGTGTTCTTTCTTAACTGAGCAATGAATAGCAATCTGATACTAACTTTTTGGATATAAAGTAAGTCGAAAGACCCCACCGTTTGGCTACACGAGAGGGGAGGATTATAGCTTGAACATCAAGCTGTAATCCTCCCTAAACTATGGCAATATCTCCGGAATCATAATGATAGCAACTTTTTTACAACGATACCAACTAGTACCAAGGGAATAGCAAGTTTTAGCATTGTCAGAATGGTATTTCGTTAAGGTTTGTTAGGGGAGGATTATACCTATAAGGACATGGTATTACAATTAGACCACGTGACTGACACAAGCCTACGTCATTTTGCGCTGTTCATCCTTGTCTATTACACGCATTCGAAAAGCATGAACAGGCGAAATGACGTAGGCTCGTGTCAGTCACGTGGTGGGAGTGCTAGACCTTGTTTTCTTGGAGCATGGTATAGAGTGAGTATTGTTGCATTTTAGCTGTGCGAGCTGATCGGCGGCTACATGGCGGACAGCCTGTCGGTGATGTCGGACGCGGCGCACATGCTCAGCGACTGCGGCGGGTTCGCGCTGGCGTTGCTCGCCATCCACTGCGCGCGCAGGCAGCCCGACGCACACATGTCCTACGGCTACAAGCGCGCAGGTCAGCTACACACCATCTGTAGTACAAGTACAGAAGCCAGCACATGCTCAGCGACTGCGGCGGGTTCGCGCTGGCGCTGCTCGCCATCCACTGCGCGCGCAGGCAGCCCGACGCACACATGTCCTACGGCTACAAGCGCGCAGGTCAGCTACACACCATCTGTAGTACAAGTACAGAAGCCAGCACATGCTCAGCGACTGCGGCGGGTTCGCGCTGGCGTTGCTCGCCATCCACTGCGCGCGCAGGCAGCCCGACGCACACATGTCCTACGGCTACAAGCGCGCAGGTCAGCAACACAATATATCTACACTCCACGGAGTATATAAGAGCCCGTCCCCATGTCTACGGTGCGGCGCGGTGCAGTGCGGCACGTCACGGCGCCACGGTACCGCGGACGGTGTACGTCAGCGGGCGCCAATTCTAGTAATAAATAAGAGAATAATTTATATACATCGCGATAGGATTATTCTCCTATTATTACTAGAATTGGCGCCACGTCCGCGGCACCGTGGCGCCGTGACGTGCCGCGCCGTAGACATGGGGACGGGCTCTAACACTAGAAGAAGTGGCATGTGAACGGGGCGGTTCGGGTTCGGGTGTGCCTAAGGTTTGCGGAGCTCCGTAAACATTCAGCGTCATTCTAGTGTAGTGATCGGTCTTGTCATCCACTGACCTCTAGCTCATCATTAACAGCCTACTGCGAGAGGCCTATGCTCTCCCAAAGTGCGCAATTTGGCCCGATCTTCGGCCGTACGCATCATGCGAAAGTGGTTGGCAACGGGTATCCAATCCACCCGTTGCCAACCACTTTCGCAGATCGTCACTTCATCGTCAAACCGATATCTACGTAGCATTAATGCCAGATACAGTACTTTAAATATTCCGTGAAATCCTTATTATTTAACTTTTGGAAATTTACATCATTTAGTTAAGTCAGTTACGTATTCTATTGAGGCGAGTTCAGAAATTTGGCTGTCCTCCACAAAAAACTCCACAGGCGTTGCATCTTTTCAAAATATTTTTACAAAGTTACAAGTTATTATTTTAGATTTTTTGCAAACATATATATTGTTTTATTAACCCCCGACGAAAAAGAGGGGTGTTAAGCCGGGTCCACAGCTCCGTGTTTTCATGTTTTTAACACGCTAACATGTTAAGGCACCTATTTCACTGACGACAGAAGACAAAAGACGAAAGGGACGCAGTTATACGCAAGAGTGAGCGCGGTGTATTTGTATCTCATTCTAACGCATAACTGCGTCCCTTTCGTCTTTTGTCTTCTGTCGCCAGTGAAATAGGTGCCTTAACATGTTAGAGTGTTCAAAACACGAAAACACGGAGCTGTGGACCCGGCTTTATAAGTTTGACGTGTGTGTCTGTCTGTCTGTCTGTGGCATCGTAGCTCCTAAACGGATGCACCGATTTTGATCTAGTTTTTTTTGTTTGCAAGGTGTCACAATCGAGAGTGTTCTTAGCTATGATCCAAGAAAATGGGCTCAATTCAGCGTGGCCGCTAAAATATCTAAATTTAAGTTCGTTGGTCTCTTTCATTCATAATGGGAATCGAAAAGGATGGGGGGATGAATGAATTAAAATTTGAATGAATGATATTTAAAATAAGCAGCACAGCTGTCAAATTCAGCTTAATATAGTCGGGATGTTTTTAAATTCCTGCTAAATTACGCGTAAAATCTAAGTTTGACGTGTCTAAATATAGGTTGGCAATCACCTGTCCCTTTTCGTTCTTAAGAACGTGAAAAAGACGTAACAACTTAGATTTAAATATTTTAGCGGCCACGCAGAATTGAGCCCAATATCTTCAGCCATTTGAAGATTATCAGCTCTTTTCTAGTTGTTGATAGGATCAAGTAACGGTTTTGTGGCGGGGGTTATTAAATTTTTAATTTAGTGTTATACAATTTATGTAATAAAAGAAATTGAAAAAGCCTGTCTCTCAAGCAAACTAATCCCATGGATTTTTATAATAATGAAATGAAATGAAATCATTTATTTTTAACTGTTGGACACGTTAGATCTCTTAGTTAAGTCAAATAAATTGACATTTAGTGGCGAGTTCAGCAAAGCAAAATGTGCGGTCTTTTGTGGAGAAGAGCTCGCCGAATAAACTCCACAAGCGTCGCATCTTTTAAAAAATATATTTTTTTAATATGTAATGTTATAGGTACAATATATTTAATAAATTAAATTATATTAATAGCCAACTCAAGCAACTTCATTCCCATGGACATCTGTCTTCTCAATAATCTGATATTTTTAACCCCCGACGAAAAAGAGGGGTGTTATAAGTTTGACGTGTGTGTCTGTCTTTCTGTCTGTGGCATCGTAGCTCCTAGACGGATGCGCCGATTTTGATCTAGTTTTTTTTGTTTGTAAGGTGACACAATCGAGAGTGTTCTTAGCTATGATCCGAGAAAATATCTTCAGCCATTTGAAGATTATCAGCTCTTTTCTAGTGGTTGAAAGGATCAAGTAACGGTTTTGTGTCGGGGGTTATTAAATTTTTTAATTTAGTGTTATGTAATAATGAGTTGGTCGTCGCTTTCAGAGGTGCTGGGCGCCATGGTATCGGTGCTGCTGATCTGGGCGCTGACGGGCGTGTTCGTGTGGGTGGCGGCGCTGCGGCTACACTCGGGCGAGTACGACATCCAGCCCGACATCATGATGCTGGTCTCCGGCGCCGGCGTCGGCTTCAACGTCGTGCTGGCTATAGTGCTGCACGGCTGCGGCTCCGATATCGGTGAGTGTGTGGAACTCAAGCAGGCAATAGTTGGCTATGATCTGTTTCATATAAATCCGGACAAAAGTTCTTACACAGTAAAGCCAGTAAGTTATCTTCATACATACGTGCCGCTGTCGGTTTGAATGTATGCGTCCGCGCATCACGCACACACTAGCACAAAATAAGGGGGCGGCAGTATAGGCTAAATGCAAGCGTGTGCGTGACAGTGCGTGCCTACACAGTGTGCTCACATTGAAACCGATGCGGGCAGTTGGTATGGAGATAATTTACTGTTCTTAGTCTGCTGTGGTTCTGAAGGTTATTAAAAATAATATAACACCAAAATGTCTGGGAAGGTCACACGCTCACCCCGCCTTCTACTACGATATGTAAAATTACGTATTTTGCGATAATTTCCTATCCTTTTGTCGCTTGAAAAAAATTTTCGCATTCCATGCAGGCGTCAATGACTTTTTGTCCGGATTCATATGAAACAAACCATAGTTTAACACTAAGGTAACATTGATTGGGCTGTGAAGAACGGCCTAAGAAACTCAATAATTCTATCGTTAAAACACAAGACAAACAGAAATATTAGAGCTGTTCAGTGTAGGCATGTGTAGGTGTATAACGTGTGTTGGTTTGAGTGTGTTGACGTGTGTGTCTGTGTGTATGTATATGTGTTTGTGTGAGTGTCATTCTACTATTATTTGAGTTAAGGTAACTTCTTCGGCTTGTGTGTTTATGTTCGTGTCTATATCACGTCTAACCAGACACACAAATGCCATACTGCGCCAGGTATTCTCGCGGCGCACACACCGATGAAGACCTAGAAATGTTCCACTAAAGAAAACATTATTTTCTTAAGGGTTAACGGTCATTTTCGAATGACATAATATTTCGGAAAACCTTTGTATTAATTAAAACTTCTGATTTTGCGATATTGTTGGCACAGTGTAATGTAATATGTAGTTTGTGTCATATTATACTATAATCTAGACAACCTTAAAAGGAGTGTCGCCACACATTATTCACTCTTCTGATAGCCAGTGACTTTGAAGTTAGTTTTTCGCATCGTTCCAGCCCACCACCACACTCACGGCGGCGCGGCGTGTTCCCACTCCCACGCCCACGCCCACGCACACGCCCACGCCCACTCGCAGCCTGAGGCGCGCCCGTTCAGACTGTGGGGCAGGCGCAGTCGCGAGCACAAGCATAGCAACGGGGCGGCGTCGCTCAACGGGGATTACGTCATGAAGGATATCACACCTGTGCCCACCGTGCACGCCGCCCAGACCAAGTGAGTGCTATACACACACACACACACACAGGCAATACTTAATTAATTAATTCAATGACAGTAATGTTTCATACAATGATTCGGTGATACGTACGCGTACTTACATTTCAGCGGTTGTAGACACTGACCAAAATAATCACTAAACATCATGAACATTCTTAGGGCCTGGCCACAGCTCCACGCGGCGGCGGCGGCGACCAGCGGAATGTTGCCAGTAACCCATAGTCAAAATTTACATGAGAGAACTAAAAAAATATTTCATTTCTAAAACCCGCTAGAAAATAGTACCACCAAATCAAGAAATAGTTAAAGGCGTGAAATTACCCAACTTTTACAAAAAACGTTCAATTTTCATGCAAAAAGTAACGTTTATCTTATTTTACTTAGAAAACGACTTCAACACTGTAATGTAGCACAAATAAGATTAAAAATACGTAAAAGTAAATGTTACTTATTTTAAGTCATGTGACGCAAAGTGCTCCAAAATATCGTAAAATGTTACAATACTAACGTTCTGGCAAGTTTTGCGCCGCAAGTCGCCGCCGCCGCCGCCGCCGACGCGCGAAGCTGTGGCCAGGGGGATAGATATTCGAGGTTGTTAACTATACTAACAGCCATTATTTTAAACATGCATAGTAATGAATAGAATAGAAATAAATAAGTTTATTTGCTTACACTATAACAATAACAGATATAAACATAACATTTAACAAGCAAGCAAAACGCTCATTAATATTAGGCAAGCATAATGCTCATTATTATGTGACTCTCGTACCCGTGGTTTAACCACTAACCTTGTTGATTGAGTGATCACATTGATTTATAACAGACTATAAAACGATTAAAAAATGGGACGGAAAAGAGGTTTTTACCTCAGTGAAAGTACAACCATAGTACGAAAGCTTTTAAGAAAGACTAAGGTTGTAGTTAGTACAAATCACATAATACATTTTGATTCCAATTCACTACGTTACCGCAATGAAAATGCGACCGTAATGCATCCCACAATAAGGTTGTAATTAGGAGTTTATACATGTGTGTCAGACGGTCCCAAGTCTTCAATGCGCTATTGTGTGACCACAGTAGACTCAGAACAGTAAGTTATCTCCATACCAACTGGCCGCATCGGTTTGAATGTGAGCGCGCCGTGTAGGCACGCGGCGTCACACACACGCTTGCATTGAGCCCATACTGCCGCCCCCTTATTCCCCTTTATTTTTCGCTAGTGTGTGCGTGACAGCGCGTGCCTACATGGCACGCGGCGCGGACGCACTCATTTACACCGACGACAGCGGCACGTTTGAATGAAGATGACTTACCGGTTTTACTGTGGTATGACGCGCTAAAACTAGAAGCTGTTATAAATGAATGGAGTGATTTATAACGGTATGTTGTGTTGTGTGATGTGCGCAGGAACATCAACCTGCGCGCGGCGCTGATCCACGTGATCGGGGACCTCATACAGAGCTGCGGCGTGCTGCTCGCTTCTATCATCATTAAGTTCTACGTAAGTATCATTTATTTTCAACAAATTACAACTTATTCAGTTGATGCTTTGTAATGGTGAACGAATTTTTGAATTCTTGTTTTACTAGCTTTCCGCCGCGGCTCGCACGCGTCAACAGTTTTTCCCGTGGGAACGAGACATTTCCCGCGGTAATATGTTATTCAGGGTGAATGTAGCTTTGTAATGGTGAACGAATTTTTGAAATCGACACAGTAGTTTTTGAGTTTATTCATTACAAACATACATACACACAAAAACACAAATCTTTCCTCTTTATAATATTAGTATGATGTAATGAAAACAAAATTTAAATATGTGTGGACATCTAACACACGGCTATGTTTTATCTTTTACCGCAACCAGCGGGTTGAGTATAATACCTAATTATATTATTATTTTTGTTATATTAAAATAGCCTCCGTGGTTGAGTGGTCAAAAGCTCGCCTGACGTTACAGAGGTTTCCGGGTTCGAATCCCGGTGAGGATTAACCGATCAAATATCACTTTGTGAGACTTTCCCCAGTTTTGGTTAGGACATTGCAGGCTGAATCACTTGGTTGTCCGAAAAGAAAGATGATTTCGTGCTTCAGAAGGCAAGTAAAGTCGTTGGTCCCGGCTACTATCTACGGATGTAGTCGTTATTGGAGCCTTGTCGGAAGCCTAAGGTGGTTCTATAATTCCGACACCAGGGTTTGTGAGATAGGGTAACCTCGACACCCACACGATAAGCAAGCAACTGGGCCAGTTGTCGACTGAGGCTTGTTCAAATTTAAATTTAAATCTATATAATAAAACAGTAGAGGTCGAAAATCTGTACACAGAAAAAAAAAAGCTAAAAACAGAGTCAGGGGGATGTGAGAAGTGATATAGAACTTATCCAGATTTTCTTAGATTTTTTGTTTCTCTGTTTGTCTGTTTGTCTGTTTGTACGGGCTAATCTCCGAAACTGTTGGACCGATTACAATGAAATTTTGCATGGTGGTTCTTTACATCCCTGGTCAACGTTTTGGATACTTTAAATCGCGAAAATTAAAGAGTTCCCGTGGGATAGTTCAAAATTACTACGGAAAAGTCGGAAAACAACGCGGGCGTAGCCGCGGGCAGACGGCTAGTTCAAAATATATTTATTTGCAAGAATACAATTTACATTTTAGATGTTACATTTTTAGTAAGTCGCAGTATTCCACCTTGACTAGGCATGCAAATATAATGTCATACATAATAATGGCTATCTATATAAAATAAATCAATTAAGTTACCTACACATTAGAAATCAATTATACAGATCTCGAGCCCCTCAGTGGGTATATATATGAGTAACAATTGATGTGTATGTGTATATATTTCAGCCCAGTGCTCAGTTCATTGACCCTGTGTGCACGTTTGTGTTCGGCGTGTTGGTGCTGCTCACCACCGCGCGCGTGGTGCGCGACGCGCTCGGGATACTCATGCAGGCCGTGCCCGCGCACTTCCGGTGAGACACACACACATACACGCAGATACACATGCATACACGCACCTACACATGCATACGTACAGGCACATACCCACTCACATATACAGGCAAACACCCACCCACACATACGTACAGTCACACACCCACCTACATATACAGACAAACAGTAGACAGCCAGGGTCACGTTCGACGCGTTCAAAGTAATTTGAACGTTAGTGGCGTCGTAGCTGGAATTAAATTCGCACGTTTGCTATCAGAGAGTGCGCCTTCTGTACCTAGTACTATTATTTATTCTGTGGTTATAAACCCTGACCAAAGAAATAACAAACCTGCTCTGGAGGCGCCACGTGTATATTTTTACGACTATGGCAAAAAATTCCCTTATAAAATTAGTTCCATTGAAATTCCGCAATATGGCGAGGTTTCTTATTTCTTTGGTCGGGCTTTAACGAAAACAAGGTCTAACCGTTAGACCACGTGACTGACACAAGCCTACGTCATTTTGCTCTGTTCATCCTTGTCTATTACACGCATTCGACAAGGATGAATAGGCAAAATGACGTAGGCTCGTGTCAGTCACGTGGTCTTTTGCAAGACCTTGTTTTCTTGGACCATGTGTGATATGTTGTGTGTGTGTCAGGTACCGCGAGCTAGTAGGCGCTCTCGCCGGGCTGCCGGGCGTACGCCACGTGCACTCGGTCCACGCGTGGGCACTCTCCACGCACCACGTCGAGCTCACCGCACACATCGCCATCGGTAACTGTTCAACAGCGACATCTGTCTTGACTCATCCGAACTCCTACTAATTACATAAATGTTAGATCTCACTTTCGTACCCTATATAGCTACTTAGTTCGGGTGATTTGCAATAGATGGCGCCGTACCTTATATGGATTTTTCTATTGTAAATTCGAGAGCATTCTCAATATAACCACCAACCACCTTACAACACGTATCCTATGGTTTTAATTCGTCTCCCTAGTATTCAGTAACTTGACATTTCATTGTTACCACCTTATATATGTCTCCACCGAGAGGCTCAAGCTTACGACGTCAGGGCGAATAGCCATCAGGTAACAATGCCCGTACCCGCCGGTAGGGGCGCGACCAAAATCAAAACTACAGCCCTCCTTTTCTAATTTGCCAAATAAGAAAAGGAGGGATTGTCAAAATGGCGTCTTGACAGTCCTATTCTTATTTGGCACGCATAGTAACGTTACACATCTTGTTCAAGTTATTTTCGCTGGCTACACCAGCCGTCGTTGTAGCTTAGTTAGTTAATGATGGGTGTGGTGTGCAGACGACCTGACGGAGCCGGAAGCAGTCCTCTCGGAGTGCCAGCGCGTGGCGCGGTCGTTCGGCGCAGCAGCAGCCACCTTCCAGCTGGAGAGGAGCCGGCCCCTGCCCGCGTGCCGCGCCTGCCGCCAGCCCGCCGCCCTGCCCTGACCCCTGCACACGCTCAGCAATGGTATACCAACACCTGGACACCACACACAGCTGTACAGCAGCCACCTTCCAGCTGGAGAGGAGCCGGCCCCTGCCCGCGTGCCGCGCCTGCCGCCAGCCCGCCGCCCTGCCCTGACCCCTGCACACGCTCAGCAATGGTATACCAACACCTGGACACCACACACAGCTGTACAGCAGCCACCTTCCAGCTGGAGCGGAGCCGGCCCCTGCCCGCGTGCCGCGCCTGCCGCCAGCCCGCCGCCCTGCCCTGACCCCTGCACACGCTCAGCAATGGTATACCAACACCTGGACACCACACACAGCTGTACAGCAGCCACCTTCCAGCTGGAGCGGAGCCGGCCCCTGCCCGCGTGCCGCGCCTGCCGCCAGCCCGCCGCCCTGCCCTGACCCCTGCACACGCTCAGCAATGGTATACCAACACCTGGACACCACACACAGCTGTACAGCAGCCACCTTCCAGCTGGAGCGGAGCCGGCCCCTGCCCGCGTGCCGCGCCTGCCGCCAGCCCGCCGCCCTGCCCTGACCCCTGCACACGCTCAGCAATGGTATACCAACACCTGGACACCACACACAGCTGTACAGCAGGAGATGTGCCGCGCTAACAGTAGGAAACTACGCGTTACAGGAGTAAATGAGCCATCTTCCAGCTCTAAAGGAGCGTGTCAACCGCGTTCCAGCTGTTATAATTATAATCATCTTCACTACAACCCTATGCTTCCACTGCTCCGTAACGACCAGATCTGCCTACCCTAATATCAGGATCTGCTCTGTGGTGCCAACTACAACTAATTCAGCTCTGAAGGAGTCATGTTTTATTGCTGTACAAATGCCCTACTATGTGTACCTTTACAACTGTCAAACATACACCTTAAAACAATTTTTATCAAGGAGGACTCAGCTCCAAAGAAGTTCTTATTGTTCTCAAGTAACAGCCAATTCATAATGTTTAATACATGATTTATTATGTAAAGAAACCACAATTTTTGTCACTCCTTATGGCAAGTTTTTTAACATGTTTGGCGCCAATTACCAGTTACCAAATCTCATAACTACGAGCTAACTCGTACTTGGCACCGAACGTTTATGAATACTGCTATAGAGTGAAGAAAATTGTACAATATTATATTTTCATTAACAGGTTGGGTGCACAACGAAGGCGCTTAGCGGGCGGCGGCGGCCGGCGCGGCGGAGTGAAGCAGGTACAGTACAAGTCTACAGGACAGCGGGGCTATGACGACATTTATTTATAACCCTACGTGCATGCGTCTATCATTGCTGGACACACTCTCTGGTATACACGGTGATTTTAATCAATTAAGGGACTTTTTCAGAACATTTTTTCCTTTTTGGTAGAAAATTATATAAAAATAAATTGATTGATAGGTAAAATCTTGGTTCATGTGTTACCGTAAATTAAATACCTTATAATTTAACCTACATTATCGTGGCCATGCCATCAAAAATCAACGCTACATTTTGTTACTATACAGATTTTTCTATCAAGTAAATAAAGTCCAACCAGAAAAATAAAAAACCACGCCATATTGCGGAATTACCATGAAACTTATAATGGAGGTTATTGCCATAAACATAAAATAAAACACGTGACGCCCCCAGGTTTTTTATATTTCTGGTCAGGTTTAATTTAATGAACAGTCTTCTGGGGTCTGTTCACGGCTTCACGGTAACTCGCGTTACTATGGTAGAGTTTGGCTAATGAAAGTAGACAATAAAAAAACGCGGCAAATTTGAAAAAAAGCATCGAGGCAACCCCGATTTTATAGATTTACCTAATTTAATACTTTTTTTTTCTATGTAACTTTGTTGCCAGTACAATGTTTTCCAATTTCATCGATTGTCTACTTTCAATAGCCAAACTCTAGTATATTATTTCATCCAATATCTTATATTATAATATAACCAATTTACATTTTAGTTTGAAAATTTCTTTAGTTTCAACATTGGTTAGATTGTAAGATGTTGGATGAAATATACTTCCCGGCGGCTCTGAGGTAATGCGAGTTACCATGAAGAGACACTTTTTGTCATAACTCATTGGTTAAAATCATAGTGAATACAGAGATCAAGTAATGAATCATTTTAATTATACCGACAGTACATAATTAGTTATTAATTTAAGGGGTGTTCTATAATATTATATTTATAAAAATAATAAGTGGAATACACATCCACCACCAAAAAGTTATTTAATACAGATATAGATAATTATAGTGTGTAAAGACAAGTCAAGTTACACATAATTTATAGAAAAGTGTCGAGAAGTTATTTATTCGTAGTACTTATTAAAATTAAATGGAGGTCAAGTTGACACCAAATGAAAACAATTTGTATTTATTTATAAGCGTATTTTAATATGACGTAATCAATTATAATTGTTTATGCTCAATATATAAATTAGAAATAAATTAAATTAAAAGCATAATAAATAAATTGAGATCTCAGATTTACACAGATTTTTTTGTTATTGACTCTGTTTCCTATAACTGTGGTTATTATGTACGATACAATACAATACAAATAAATATACTTTATTAACACCAAAATAAACAGTACACAGGAAAACAATACAAACACGAGACGAGAATTACAAAGGAATTATTTAAAAAAATGTATAAAATTTTGCATCCGCCTCGAAATAATGAAACAGAGTCAAAACATTGGTAAAGATAATGATTAAGATGCGTAATAAATAACCATACTAATCTGTGTCTCAAGTTAACGTGCGCGTGATTACAAATTTATTTGCGCTTGTTGTACTCTTTTTATAATACATTTTGGTCGTAGAGCGGCAGCAAAAACAACTTTGCAAAACAAAGGTATTTTTGCCGCTCCGATTGTCCAATTTGCTTTCGCACTGTTTGTAATGGGTGCGCTCTTGGCTGCAAATAAACTTGGTAATCGTGCGCATCCCTACTTGAGCCGCGGATTACAATAAATTGTACATAGTTTAATTTATTTTTGTAATCAATTACTAATATTAGTGCCAATTTTGTAAGACTTGGTAAACGTTGACTCTATTTATTGTATTGGTTGATCAATTTATATTGGACAGATTTAATATATAAAATTGATACCAAATAAGAACATAATTAACCAAAAATTAAAATTTCCGAATAGCAAAAGTTTCAGTCACCATTTTTATGAGATATTTTGTGCCCTCTACTCTACTCACGAGAAGCGAATGTTGCCATAATGTAACTGATTTCTAGGATATAACTAATCACAAGTATTAAAATAACTTTAAGGTAAAAAAATATAATAAAATATAATATCCCGAATTACTGGGGCTTAAGACGAAAGAATGAAAATTACAGATTTATAGGTACAAAGTTTAGGAATCAATCATAGTCAATGTTTTCAATTCGTTCGTTGATGTCGGATCGTGGTTCACAGTTGTTGTATGCAGCTTTAACTTGGCTGACTGCTGGCCAGTCCGCATTTTTTTTTGAGTCCGACCTGTTTATTATCGATACAATCGTACATAGAAGTCGCCGTTTGCAGTCTGCGTTTGAAAGTTTATTTTTTTTTCTTTTTTGGCTTGCGATTCTCAGTTGCAAATGTAGTCTACCGAAGTTTAGCGAATAGTGACTGTTTTGAACAATTTTATCGACAATTCAATATGCAGTTCGGGACTCCAGTTTTTTAATTGACCTATAGTTGTAGAGGGCGCATCTCACCATTGATTGTGACGAGTCTGCGGAAATGTGGCGTTGTACAAACAGGGTCTCCCTATTGTTGTTGTCTAGATTATTGTGACGATTGACCAAAAATGTTCACAGTATTAAATCGATAATAAAAAAGTAATATATACATGCTTGAATAAAAAAATATTTAAATAGTTAGGTGGGCGATGTATTATTATTATTAAGTAAGATTATTGTTAGGTAAGTGTTTTGAATACCAATTTAAAATTATTTACCAGCCCGTGCTCGTGATGTTTCTAAAAATTAATAAATTCACTGGTTGTAATTGCATCAAAATGTTTATTTTTATTATAGGAAGTCATGGTTACCGCCTACACATGGATGATGAAATGATGTAAATAATTATAACTTTTTATATTATTATGTTGTTTGCTGGAGATCGGTAGTTGTTTTTTTGTACTTAGATTAGGACAATTTTTTTGTCTATAATTTTTCTCAGCTTAGCAATAGCGAGACAGCTGGCGTTTCGGCCCACAATCTTAGGGCCCGCTCGATTATCTTTGCAGGGAAAATTTCAAGAATTCTATACATGTGTATAATATTTTATTCATTATAGGATGCAAAAATATTGGAAATCCTTTTGAAAGATTAGAAAACTAAAAGTCCCACCTGGACCCTAAACCGGTCGGCTGAAACGCCATTCGACTTATTGTAGAGACTTTCACATTACAAATAAAAGCTTTATATAAAATATTAAACCAAACTGGACATGATAATTATAAAAAATATGCTTTCAGAACTTGACAATGCATAGTATTTTTAAATTAATTAAGATTGTTATTTTATTTGTGTTTTCCAAATTAACGTTTATCTGTACAATTGTTTTGATATAGTACTTTCGCGTTAGCTTGGCAATAGCGAACATTGACAAGACCGGTACCAAAAAGTAATATTTTTAAACGATAATTATCGCTTTCCGTACTAACTGTTCTACTATTCATGTACTATTCATATGTACTATGTACTATTCATATCGTATACATTTATTAAGGAAAACGATATAATACGAGTACAGTGGTAGTAAATGTCAACGCTCGCTATTGCCAAGCTAACGCGAAAGTACTATAGTAAGAATTATTAACAACTTATTACTGCGTTGATAAGTTTCATTTTTGCGCTTGCTTTAACTTTTGACGTAAGATTTATCGATATCCATGTTATCAAAATTGCTTATTTTATGCTTATTTATTTTGTGTATTATTAACTGTTATTGGGTAATTACGTGCTCAAATAGTGACTTCGTTGTGATAGAATATAGTTAGGACTTCAATTCATACATTCCCTTTTATATTAGTGTAGATGAAGACATTTTCAAAACACATTTTAAGGCTCAA
Organism: Teleiodes luculella; assembly: GCA_948473455.1. Lineage (NCBI taxonomy): Eukaryota > Metazoa > Arthropoda > Insecta > Lepidoptera > Gelechiidae > Teleiodes > Teleiodes luculella. The sequence goes on from OX419603.1 coordinate 6,673,573, forward strand.
TTCACACCGGAGTGGCAGCGACGCGGCGAGCACTTTCAGTGTGAAATAATTTTAAACTTTATCCAAGTATTAAAAGACTAGTATCGCTTGAAACCGCCGACGGATGCGCGGCGCCGCTGGTAGCCGCGCGACTCGTCGAAGCTTCAAGCGATACTAGTCTTTTTAATATGTAAATAAAGTTTATAATTATTTCACACTGAAAGTGCTCGCCGCGTCGCTGCCGTCCCGGTGTGAATTGAGCCTAAAGGCTTCTGCTGCGTCGCGCTGGGTAGCACGCGCCTTGCATTTGTTGGCTACTACTCCACCGACACTTACTTACTTACACTATAGATTGTTTTGTTACACGCGCGATCACGGGGCGAGGCAGCGGACGCCCTGCCGTTTGGCTGACAAGTTCCCTAGATTCAAAAGTGCTCATAACTGCTCAATTTTGCCTCGCCATTACAATGCAAGTAAACTAATTTACGGCTTTTGTCGCCAAATTTATTTTTAATTTAAATTGCCAAAAACATTTCATATGGGTGACGATTTTATCATAATATAAATTTTATTATTGTAACAAAAATGTACTTACTTTTTTATGGCAGTGGCAGTTGACCTAGTTTTAGTGTGTTGTCCGTCCCTGTGCATGTACTCCAGTTTTGTTCTAATTATTAAGGAAATTGTAAGGAAAAATAAATGAAATATTACTCGTGAGACAAGCATTTTTTCTCTCCATTTTTTTTCTTCATCTGCTACAGTTTATTCATTTCATTTCTTGTTAGTAACCCAATGATTGGTAAGTTGAGATTCTTACTACGATACAAATTACTACCAAGGGAATAGTAAATGTTAGCATTATCAGAATGGAATTTCATTAGGGTTTGAAGGGCACGAGAAAACTTCTTTTTTTTTTCTTCTATTGAAGGTTGGTAAAAAAAAGTATGAAATAATTTTTTTGGGTCAAAATTCCCTCCTAGGTGCACGACGCTCTTCATATGAACGTTCTTTCTTTCGGCCGCTATTATATGCAACTTCAAATTCAAACGATCTCTTTAAACAAAATAAAAAACAAATTCTTTCTTATTTCCGTATACATTTAATTTTTTTTTGGTTTTGGCTATTCTGGTCTGGCAATCAAAGGCCATGACTGTCCAAAAACGGAAACAAGAGAAAAGGAACGGAAATTAGGAAGCAAGCCCCGCCTTGCAATGACCGGAAAATGCTTTGCGGCAAAATAAAACAAATACAATAACTATTAATAATAATTTATTATGTCATTTGAAGGCAAGTTTATTTACACGTAACATCTGCAGCATGGCCAACGTTTGTACAGTGAGGTATCACAACAGTGAAACTATTATAATATTTTAAAGCTATCGTAAATCATCTATACTAATTATCACTATTTCATTTGCTGATGTTTAGGCCCCTTTAACATACACCTTTGGGTCGAGACCAAGAAAATGCATTTACTATAATTATTCGTCAATGGTGATATTATTAATGGAAGAACCATTTAACTGTCAAACATACTCGATAGACGACAAAAATATGTCTTGTCGTGCGTGAAATCTCATGCTATCCCGACAAAAGCAGTTCATTTTCAAACAGTTTTAAGTCTGATAACAGTTTTAAGTCTGATCTTAGTCTGTAGGTAAGGGGGCCTTTTTAAAAACAAACAGCAGTGAAAACAATATATGGGGGCTCACTACATAAAGCGCGATGTGACAAAAGAGTCACAGTAGTCCTGTCATTATGTCGCGTTTGATATCTTTGAGCTTGTCGCGCGTTATGTAGTAAGATAAAACCAATGCCACAAATACATGAACCCTGCAACTTGTGCGAGAGAGTTGAATAAGCGTAACTATTTATTTATCGAATATCGCGTAAAGTGTTTAGGGCCATATTTAATTAATTACAATGACACTGGGATGTTTATTATAGGCTTTTTTAAATTTTAAAGAGGCAAAATACATAATATAATAAAAAATAAACATAATTTGGTACACTTCAAACAAAAATAACATTTAATGATATATGTAAAAGATAATAAAAACAATCGACAAAGGATAAAATTCAAAGTGCAACAATTTTTGATAAAATCAGAAATACCATTGAGTAACTAAGTAGTTTTTAAATTACGCTTAATAATATTTGAACTTATTTTTAAAATACTGTATGAGATAAATATAAAATATAGAGATTCTTGTCATGTTCGTTAATGTATGGTAATTTTAGGCATATTTTTATTTAAGTATTCAAATAAATACGTGGGCAAGTTAGTTAGGGTACATTAATTGTTATTGTTTATGTATTGCTTTGTTTATTCAGTACTAGTGCAAATCACATAAGACATTCCTTTCTCACATTATTTTTTCCACATTTTCTAAGTACAATATTTCAGCAGTTCTCAATGAACATCATTAGGTACTTTTTAAATTAGATTATCACTTAATTATTTACTATCATCTCAGTAGGCAGGTTTATACAAAAGGCAAGTTTTGAAATGTTTATGAGTAAAATTCACTTCAAATCCACACAATTACTTGCATTAACTGGTGACTAATATAAATGAGAAAATAAACTGTTTGTTTGTTTCTTAGGCTTCATCTAAAACTCAGACAAAGCTGCGGAGCTAATCAAGTAATTTTACACTCTTCACGGCACGCGAACATTAAATATTGCCATATTTTATCACTAATACCTATATTTAATAAATTATTGCATTATTTTAATTGATCTATTAACCTAAATTGAGAAGGCAAGATTCTAAATGCGACTAATACTAAGCATTTCCAACTAGCAGCCTACGTAGTAACATTCACAAATCACTAGTCAAATATTTAAAATCATCTGTAATATTATATCACAATTTATGAACAGTGCATTAAACTGTTCATTTGTACATTACGACAGTTTCTAGGTCAATTAAAGATCTGACCAGAAAAATAATAAACCTGCTCTGGGGGCGTCACATCATAACAATTTCCGCTACAAAATTAGTTCCACTGAAATTAATGAAATTACGCAATAAGGCGAGGTTTAGTTTTTTTCTGTCAGACTTGAGAAATTAATTTTGCAGGAATAATATACTCGTATAATATAAAAGCTGATAATGCTACATCATAACATTTTTGCGGTCTGAAAATATTAAACAATAAATAAAACGGAATTTACTTTTACACCAACATGGCCAAAGTACGTACGCGGATTGCTTTTGTATACCCAAACTTGCGGTCATGGAAATCCATGACCATGATCCATAAATACAAAGATCTACAATTTAGATTTAGATTCTAAATGAACATAGCACAGAAGAACTAACGGCGAAGCTAAACAAAACATCATATTATTTGAAAGTTTCTTGTATAGCATTAACAAGCAAGCAGCGGCTTCGCTCATGTTCGTATAACATTTTAAATCAAATGAAAAAATCACGATCAGTAAATATTGAACTTAAAAAAGCTGTATATACTCGCCCTCTCTTTATAATACAAATTATTGTTCGTTATTCAATATGTCATGTTGTTGATATGTCTATCGCCTATAAACAGACAAATAAGTTAATAATGTTTGATTACTTATGTAGTGATCTTTTATTTCCTCCTATAATAGGTAATTATAAAATGCGATATTTGATTATTATTTTATATTTTAAAACGCAGAAACGTAAACAAAACTTGAGCTATATGTATAAGGTTATCAATTGTCGCATAAAGTGAGGAAAATAATTTTAACTGTTAACAAAAATGCCGACGAAATTAATTCGCTTTATATTCCTCTATTTTAGTAAAAACAACTCATTAAAGTTGTTGTCAAAAATAAGCTGTTGGCGTAAATAAATTAACTTTAGTTGCGGCTAATACTTTGTTTGTACCTAATATTATAAATACTTAACTACGAGTATCATGCGTAATAAAATACTTTGTGACTATATTTATCAGCTTTTTCGGTTTCAGAACATTAGGTAGGAATACTTTGCATCACTCAAACTGACGAAAATAGGCGTGTGATACTAGCCCTAGCATGAAAACCTGTGGCAAGAATTTATCTCACATTTAACTGTCAAAATACTGCGAGAAACCCGCCACATTGCAATACCCTCCAATAGGATAGAGCCTTTTTTACGCCAAGATAACAACATGTACCAGTGTCGCAAATCTATGCTAATATTATAAAGGGGACAGATTTTGTTTGTTTGTTTGCATTGAATAGGCTCCGAAACTACTGAAGCGATTTTAATCAAACTTGGTATAAACATAGAGTAGACCTTGGGGAGTAACATAGGCTACATTTTACCGCGAGAAAATTTCTTTACGCGGGCGGAGCCATGAGGCGGAAAGCTAATATTTTGTACTTAAAGCATAACACAAGATTTCGCATGCCAAAATTATGCATCATTCCACTGTGTTGCGTGTTGTTACTTCGGCGTAAATAAAACCCAAAATTCACGTGCAAATATGTACGTACGTGAACGGTCATGCTAGGAGGTTTGTTGAAGTTACAGACCGACAGGGATATAAATGAACGTGGTCAGCAAAGGAACTAACGTTGAAATTATACGAAACGTCACTTTGACAGTCTCTTGTATAGCGATCAGCGTCTTAATCACGTTTATTAGTTAGATCCTTGAGGACTGTATTTGATCAATGTCATAATTGATCGGTTCCTTTTACTTCTTCTCTCGTAGCTGGGGCGCTCCTGATTTTCCGTTGCAATAGTGTAGTCCTTCAGAAGTCTTTTACAGTCTTCTTGCGACTTCCGTGGCGTGCTGATGTACCTAGTTGTCTTCGACCATAGTAGCATCTTCAAGGCCTGTAACAGAAATACTTCTGTTACAGTATGTTACATGACTACTAACCTACTTAAACCTTAAGGATATTTACAATATGGACTGGGTTGGTTTGTGCAAGTGTGTGTTTGCAAGTGTATTACGTATAATTAAGAACACATTATCTTGGCAACACCAACAAAAAGTAGTTTTTTATAAGATATATTCTGGCAATACTATGTACTATTAAGAACGTTCATGTCAGTTCCAGTGTTCAGTTCAGTTACAATCTGCGAGAAGCCGTTAATATATCAGCTGATACGCATGCAGAAAATGCAGTTGTTTTATTTGAACGAATTGCGGAAGTTGCTCCTGATCAACCCATAGAAGATAATTTTGATGAAATCGTAGACGAACGACCCGAGGAAGTTGCCCCTAATCAAGGAAACCCTGTTGAACAAAACGTAGCAGGCAATAATATTGTCGAGATCAAGCAGTGCAAGTTAACATATCTAACACCGAGTTAGAAGGCTATACACGAGCGCCTTATAAATATAATACCCATTCGTGCATCATAGCAGGATGTAACAATAGGAATTCGCTACGGATACATTATTGATATTAGGACCACGGTTCTGCAAGAAAAAAGTATATTATTCCACGTGGCAACCGCATCAGCACAGAACACTCTGCAGCTCAGATTAGGCAAGATATTGACTCAAATACACGTAGGATCTTGGATGATTTTTCACCAGCACATATAAAAGAATTGGATTTATTACGAACTCTTAAAGTTGCTTTGAATTTTGTCAAATTATCATCAATTGATGCCGTATTTCATTATTATATTACATAGGTTTCTCTAAAGTGAATTTCCAAGACATCCTCCAGAACACTCCAAGTGTTTCCCGTGAATTTAAAAATAAAGCAGGCAGAGCACTCGCTACAGTTCTTTCGAAGGTACGTACACACTGGTGATTCAAATGAAAGGTTATCATATCAACCATGTTTAATATAGACAAGAAAGACTTTCTTAAAAACCATGAAGTTAGTAAGGAGTTACTTGTTAAATGAAATCGTCCTAAGACATTTGTGGTTAAATCATATTTCAAGGGAAGAAGCGATTTCGCGTTGCCTTTCCGTACTAAATACATTATTCGGAAATCCAGAAGCTCCTTTCTTGGAAAGGCGGTATTGTTATATTAGACGGAACATATACCTACAAAAAAGCAGTAATAATATTTTTTAAAGAAAATCCTACACAGTTTCGCCACTTATTAAAACATTTTGTGACAGTTTGCCCAGATGGACATATTCTGGACGTTTATCGATTAATATCTAGCAACGACCTCCGATGCAACAATTCTGTCAGAAATAGTAAAATGCTGCGATGATCCCTTCACATGGTTTTTTAATAGTGATGACGTGTTGATATTAGATCGAGGGTTTCGGGACTGTATTGAGGATGTAGAGTCATGTGAGTATCGTGCTTACATGCCCGCAATGAAATATGGTAAAATTAATACCCACTTTCGGTCAAAAAGGCTAATGTCTCCAGGAAAGTAACCATGTGCCGCTGGGTAGTCGATACTATTAATGGGTTAAAAAATCAATCGGCTCCTACGAGCGCAGTATTTTAATGTTGCTGCAAGGCATTGGTGTATACTATACGCATTTGCTCCTTGTATACATTCGCCAGAGAGTTTCTTTACAAATCAATGAACCTCTGCGCCCAGTAGTCCAAAATAATCCTGGACGTTATTCTCGATGTGCAGATTGTTCACCCAAAAGAGATCGGAAAAACTACACATGTACAGGCTGTGGAAAAGCCATTAGACCATGCAAGTTCTTAAACAGTGGATATGTTCTATTCACTGATAAACGACATCGACAATTAGTGTAAAGTGCTGTGTTTGTGCGTTAGTAAATGTGTACTCGACTGTCGCGATTTTTTTTTGGGTAACCATATTTACTCGTATAAGCGAGGCTATAAGCAAGTTGACCGAAACTTGTTCTACTAGCTAGGTTATTACATGGGTCAATAGATATATTCCATAAGATTAGTGCTAACCGTTGTATTTTCGTACAGTCCGAACCAGGATAATGTCATGTAACTTGTAATGATCAACCAAACAGTTCAGACTTAATTTTATTTGGTACCGGTATACTGAACATACCTAAAAATTGTAAAGCGTTTTATAAAACATTGCAATTCACCCCTGTTAGCGATACTACCTTAGCAATAAATGTTTCGAATACAATATCCGATTTCAATATTATAATAGATGATTGTTGTAATAAGTCAAGGGAAGGAGGAGTAAAGATTAATGGAGAATGTATACAATTTATCAGATTCGCAGATGATATAGTAGCTATAGCTGAAAATAATGAATAACTACAAAGCCTCTTAATAGATATAGATACAACCTTTAAAAAATATGGTCTTAAGTAAAATTAATATAAGTAAAACTAAAGTACCTCCAAATCAACAACATTAAGTAATAGTACAATAGAACTGGACAACATAAAGATCGAATGGCTGCACTCCTTTAAATACCTAGGAAGCATTATAACTGGCGAATCCAGTTTTTGTATGACTTGACTACGCGACCCTATGTTTCGAAAGAAATTATACTACCAGCTAGTCGATGGAGCCGCCGTCGTATATTTAACATATTTTTTTGTTAATGGTTTGGCTTTACTCGTATAACATTTGCCCAATTAAAATATAGAGTATTTTCTTGCTTTTGCCAGAATAGAAAAGGAAAATGCGAATGCTTTAGCTCCAAATTACATAAATTCGAAATCAATGCAAGACCGGAAATACAAAGCGAAGATACAGAAATTTTCTTCGATTTGTAGTTCTAAAAACATAATTCAAGTTGGCAGGTTCATGCGTAGAGTTCAACTCGAGAGTGGCGCTCCCACGTATCAGCCAATACAGACCGTAGCAATTACTTTTGCTTCCACCCAGATGCCTGAGTATGTATATTTGGACTCCTGGTGGCATGAGGTAAGGGCTTATATTCCTCCTGTTAAACAATGCCTGAAGTGCCTTCGTTTCGGACATATAGCAAAATATTGCAAAAATGACGAAGTTTGCTCAATCTGTGCACACAAGCACAGTTTTAAACAATGCTTTGTGGACAAGTCTAATGATAAATGTGCTTATTGTAAAGGAAACCATGTTGCAATTTCAAATCTCTGTACAATTAAGAAGGAAAAAATTGTAACTGCACACTAACAAAAAATTTACAGCGCCTTTCAAGGAAAGCTCTATCCAGTGTGTTACTTGGTTCGAGGCTCAGAATAACGAATTTACTACCGGCCTTTCCGAACTCTTTGGTCCGAACACAGAATATATAAGTCCGAGGGCCAAAGCCATAAATACATACCATGGAATAAAAAGTAACTGTCAGTGAAGTGAAGTGTTCTGTGTCACGTAAACAAACAGCGTCGCGTTCTAAAATAAAAATAAATAATTGTCTCTCGTATCAAAATGAATGGAAGACAACTTTTCAGATCGTGATAAAACGTGTTTGCAGGAGTTAGTTATAAAACACATCTTAGGCTCCAATCCCACGATTGGAGCCAGAAATTCTGCCGTGACATAAACGGCGTGGATTCGACTCACTGAAGAATTTAATTCTATTGAGACCAACAGCAAAGTACGTAAACTCAAGTATATGCTGGGTATAGTGAAATTAGTGTAAATATGTAATAATCTTACCCGCTAAACTTCTTTCAGCAGACAGAAGCTCAGCTGAAAAAATGTTGGGATAACCTAAAAACTAGAAAAAACAAGCTTTAGCACAAGAAAAGATGTAAAGTATTTGTTCAAAGGATATCAACAGAAGACGAACACAATTTCAAGCCATGGCTGCGGATATGGCAGATTTTAATGATTTCCCAAGCTGACTAAAGAAGATTTTATTCTGTTTAGCTTGGTAGGTAAATATCAGCTTAAACAAGCAAGAAGCTATTACGAAGAGCACGTTCTACCTGATGGACCTTTTATCAGGCAGTCGCCTTACTGAAAGAATGACTTCAAGTTGCCTAACTTGAAGGTGAAAACTTGTGGATCATAAGAGGACGAATACAATCGCGACTTGCGACACGTCGCACAGTGGGCTGAAAATCGCCTTTCATAGACATAGAGAGATGAATAATTAAGGGTCACTTTTTTCGCTTGAAATAGAATATGCCCATCAATACTATTCTATAAAATGTTGTTTGAGACTATTCAGAGCATAATTGAGCCCGCTGGAATTTTTTGAAGAAAAAGTTGTATGGAGCTGACTTGAAAAATAATGATATTTCAGTAATCGCAAGGTTGCGGGTTATATCCTTCGGTGAATATTTAGAAGCATTTATTTATGATTTTTTGGCATACTTCATATAACGGGAATCAGTGCGATCTCGTGGAAAAAAAATACAAAAGTTATAATATTTTTACTTTCATTTATTTCATATTTCTTGAGCCATATTATTGCTTAAATGTTTTATATATTATGTTTATTATGTGCAGTTTATAGTAAAATATATTATATACAAAAACCAAAAACATACACCAGTAACGGACTGACTTGCGATTTCTTATCCGTCCGTCCGGGGGGTGGAGGCGGGGGGGAGGGTCCGTCTACGGCCCATTGGGTTATATAATGCATGTCAATAGCATGATTAAGGTCATACAGAATAGTAACGTGTATATGTACGCGGATGATACTTGCCTGGTATACGGGCACAAAGACTTAACAGTAATTGAAAATAAAATACAGGTTGATTTCAATAGTCTGTTGAAGTGGTCGCATGACAACGGAATTATATTAAATGTAAGCAAAACAAAAGTTATGCATGTACGCTCACCTTATTTAGTAGAACCCATGAAAACGATATCTATTATTGGCCACAGCTATGATTGTATTCATAAAGATATTAATAACTGTATGTGCGATAAGATAGAAAAAGTTGATCAGTATAAATACCTAGGTCTAACGGTGGATGTAAATTTCAGCTGGAAGTACCATATAAATAATGTATGTAGTAAATTAAGAATAATACTTGGAAATTTTTTTAACTTGAAATTCATTTTATGTAAATCAACATTATTTGTGATTTATCATGCACTGGTGGAATCACTCATAAGTTACGGCCTAAGTATTTACGGGAGGACATTTCCTACGTATACCAATCAAATTAAGGCATTACAATTGAGATTTTTAAAGATGTTGGTAAGCAAGGAAACTAAAAGTAAATGTAAAGGAAATTATGATCAATTATATCACGTATGCAAAATACTACCAGTGCACGAGAAATCACAATACCTTACAGCGGTGGAACACTTCAATTGTAATGAGTATAAAACTCCACGAAACTTTACGAAGGACTTAAGAGTAGGAAAATTGCGTAAATATTCTGAACCAGGAAGCTGTAATTATTATGGTCAAAGAACCTCACGTTATATTGTTCCTAGATTATTTAATGATATGCTCGAGTTAGAATCAAATAATATATCAAAAAGCATGTTTAAAAATAAGGTCAAAGACTGTTTGTTAAATAAACTTAGTTCTTAATAGATTAAGCAACTATGTATTCTGTTAACATAGTTTGTACGTACTACGTCAGTTAATTAATTAATAAGAGCGCAAAGCGCCAACAAACTGTGATTACAGTTTGGCGCATAGTACCTACCAATGTAAAGTGCAAACTATTTACTGAATAAAGAATAATAATAATAATAATAATTATTAAAAAAAACATTATTAATAATGTCTTAAATATAAATTAGTCATTCTTAATGGTAAGGCAGGTACATTAGTTAATAACATCAATAGTGAGAACTGATTATCACAAAATATTAGTAAATGACTGCACGGTACTGCATGTATTGATGTTTAAAATTAAATAATAACGAATTCTCGGTAATTGAGCAAATTTGTGCAGAAATATCTAATAAAGGTAATTAGAAATGATGCGTAACATACGATATAAATAGTTACAAGTTCAATTCAATATCAGTTCATTTTGAGCATTTCTACTGTTAACGTCTAAAAACATTTTTTCATCCTGTGATTGTGAAACATGGAAAGTCTAATTACAAACTTGGACTTATTCGTTCTTATGACCGATAAACAGGTCGAAATTTCCTTTGATCATGAAGTGCTGTTCAATTCACTTGTCATTCGACTAGGCTCCAGCCTTTCTGAAGCAGACAGTGTTACTCTCAAGGAGTATTGTCGAAGATTCACACGAGCTGTTCAAGAAAGATGGATGAGATCCTATCGTAAACCTGATGTTTTCAGACGTAATTATGAACATTGGCTTGCAGCGAATATTGACTGGCCGAGTTGCGTGCAAACCAATTTGCTTATTCAAGATTCTTTAAATGAAAACACCTGTGTTGAACCTTCACCATCAACGTCTACGAAGTCCACAAACACCTGTGTTGAACCTTCACCATCAACGTCTACGAAGTCCACTTCGGTTTCAACGATGACAAAAAGACCCCGAAAACCCTTTGAAGATCTAAGTAACAAACAGAAAAAGAGAAGATCTGACGATCATAAAGGCGAAGATGTGACGGAATTTGCATATTCAGCAGTAACTTTACTAAAAGCAGATGGTCGGGAGGATTTGGCTTCCGTTATTGAATACATGTTGAAAAATCCAGAAGCAGCGTCAAATATTAAAGAAATGATCAAGAAACCAGTAACTTCTGCCTTATTTTCTCCGGAGAAAGCACTAGGTTTGCTACTTTCGCTAAAACTGTCCAAATGGCAATACATCACTTTGAGGGAAACAACTATTCGAGAAGGTGCACAAGATGTTTATCCATCTTACTATCAAGTACAGAAGGCGAAACTGCAATGCTACCCGCCAAAGACATCTATAACTGTAACAGATTCCTCAGCTAGTATTGCACTGCAATCTTTACTAGATTTAACAGTGAAAAGGATTCTCGAAACTCTTCCCAGTACCAATATCATTGATACTGAAGGCAAAAAAATAACTCTAATATCAAAATGGGGATTTGACGGTGCATCTAGCCAAAGTAGATATAAGCAGAAAATTGAAAATGATCAAGATGATGCAAGTATTTTTATGACTTGTTTAGTTCCCCTTAAGTTGACAGCTGATGATGATACCTTATGGGTGAACCCAGTACCCAGCTCACCTACATATTGTCGTCCAGTCAAGTTCAGTTTTGTGAAGGAGAGTAAAGAAACTGTTTTGAATGAAAAAATCAGGATGGATAATGAAATCAAGGCTTTGATTCCCACAAAATACCAAGAAAATCAAGAGGTACACCATCTATTAAAGATGACAATGATCGACGGAAAAATATGTACTTATCTTTCAGAAGCTAGCTCAAACGCAGCTTGCTACCTGTGTCTAGCGAAGCCATCAGAAATGAATGACTTAAATAAGGTTGCATCAAAAACTGTTTCGACTGAGTTATATAAATTAGGGTTATCTTCACTACATGCCCGCATTAATGTGATGGAATGTCTTTTGCATATAGCTTATCGTCTCGATTTTAAGAAATGGAGTGCTAGAGGAGAAGACCACAAAACAATGTTGGATTCAAGAAAAAGAAGTATTCAAAATCGATTTAAAGAAGATCTCAACCTCTTGATCGATATCGTCAAGCAGGGATCAGGCACAACCAATGATGGAAACACAGCTAGAAGATTTTTTGATTGTCCTGAAAAAACCGCAGCAATTACTGGGTTAGATGAAGGCCTGGTCCGTAGATTTGCTGTGATTCTGCAGGCTATCACATCTGGAAAGATTATAGATGTACCTAAATTCAAGGAATACGCAAAGTTAACAGCGGAGAAATATGTAGAATTGTATAATTGGTATTACATGCCAGTGACCGTTCATAAATTGTTGCTTCATGGAGCGGACATAATCGCTGAAAATGCCATTGTACCTATAGGGAATCTTTCAGAAGAAGCTTCAGAGGCCCGCAACAAAGACTTCAGAAAAATCAGAGAACATCATTCCAGGAAGAAGAGCAGGCAAGCATCTAATGAAGATATTCTCAATATGCTTGTTCTGACTTCTGATCCTCACATTAGTTCAATAAGACCTAAACTCAATGCCCATAAGAAGCATGAATACTTTCCAGAAACTTTAGACCTATTAGACCTACAGGAACCTTTTCCTACAGAGTTTATAAATGTAATGGCAATGGTAGAGTCTGATTCTGAAGTGGATTCTGATAGTGAAGAAGATTGAATATTGTTTTTTATTGTTTCTGTTAACATAATCTTGTAGATATTTTTGGTGGTTGAATTTCCATTTCGTGTCTTTTATTTTGACAAGATGTTCATTACGGTGTATAAATGTAAAATTTAATTGTATGTAAGTAGTATTTTTATATAATGAATTTAATCATTGTAAGTTTTTAATTTGATAATTTTTCTCATTTTAAGTTGTTAAGGACTTTGAAATAGGTATATTTATTACAATTTAAATTTAAATTGCCCAATAATTATGTTGTATTTTGATTTAAAAAAGTATTTATAATTAACTCATTTTATTATGAAACTTAATAATTTGTATGTTTTGTGATTATCAGTTATCATTATTGACGTTATTAACTAATGTACCTGCCTTACCATTAAGAATGACTAATTTATATTTCAGACATTATTTATAATGTTTTTTTTTTTAATAATAAATCGCAAGTCAGTCCGTTACTGGTGTATGTTTTTGGTTTTTGTATATAATATATAAACTGCACATAATAAACATAATATATAAAACATTTAAGCAATAATATGGCTCAAGAAATATGAAATAAATGAAAGTAAAAATATTATAACTTTTGTATTTTTTTTCCACGAGATCGCACTGATTCCCGTTATATGAAGTATGCCAAAAAATCATAAATAAATGCTTCTAAATATTCACCGAAGGATATAACCCGCAACCTTGCGATTACTGAAATATCCTTAATTTTCAAGTCAGCTCCATACAACTTTTTCTTCAAAAAATTCCAGCGGGCTCAATTATGCTCCGAATAGTCTCAAACAACATTTTATAGAATAGTATTGATGGGCATATTCTATTTCAAGCGAAAAAAGTGAACCTTAATTATTCATCTCTCTATGTCTATGAAAGGCGATTTTCAGCCCACAGTGCGTCGCCTTACTGAAAGAATGACTTCAAGTTGCCTAACTTGAAGGTGAAAACTTGTGGATCATAAGAGGACGAATACAATCGCGACTTGCGACACGTCGCCTTACTGAAAGAATGACTTCAAGTTGCCTAACTTGAAGGTGAAAACTTGTGGATCATAAGAGGACGAATACAATCGCGACTTGCGACACGTCGCCTTACTGAAAGAATGACTTCAAGTTGCCTAACTTGAAGGTGAAAACTTGTGTATCATAAGAGGACGAATACAATCGCGACTTGCGACACATACAAGCTAAAAAATACTATGTTTACATTGCACTAGATTGGGCAGCAAATGGTCGTCGAGCATTAGCTCATTATTACTGCACATGTAATATCGGAAAACGAAACGTCGGATGCACCTCTCATACCATAACCATAGTCTGATATATGGGTTATAATGCTAGGCATGATCCTCACCTCACCGCGCCCGCAATAGCGGTAGTATTTGTCAGATTAGGAAAAATATAATTATGTATTTTGTTGTATATTATCAAGTCTAACCTCAAATATTTCAGTACCAATATTTGTTATTCTTAGGGAAAGGATGAGAACTGAAGGTGGAGTGTGTGTGCCTAGCACCTCTCGTGACTCCCAGCAGGACTGGCCAGGCCAGCAGGATATAAATGTAAAAAAGTGCCCCTGATGATGCTCATGTGAGCGAAACCGGTTGGGTTTTCTCAATAAATATTAAGTGCAACATGTACAAGTGTTTTTGCAACTATGAGTATAGAGCTTACATGTGTGTTTGATAGTGATATAGGTAAGTTAGAATGTTTATTGATTAGGTTGGGTACTATTTTACCATAAAATTTTAACTAGTGAGAGTTGCAAGAATTCTTAATTCGACGACGTCGACAACTGGCTGGAAAACGAAAGGTTTTTTTTAGATGAGTACTAAAATTTTATACTTGGAATTATATTTTTTGACATCTGTTTTTTCTACTACCTTTTGTCAGTCTCAATAAATTCTTCTAGTGAATGGTCGAGTTTCATTCACAATATTTTTGTAAATTAGATTCACTTTGTTTACTGTTTAGATATGATAGCCGAGACAGGAAAACCGCCCGTGTCAGACCCAGCTGTGGCTACACCTGCTCCCGCTATTGTTACTTTGGATGGGCAGTCATCTTCACAAACACAAAAGAGCTACAGTATTTATTATATTATCACGAGGGGAGGAGCAGGGGCGGTGACAAACAATATTCTTTTCTTTTTCTATTCTATTAAGTTTTAGCTCCCTAAATTATCCAAAACACGAGTTTTACAATAAAGATTAAATTTGTCAATTACGGGTGTCCAATGATGACTTTGTATGTCATTGTTGTTGGACGTTAGTATGGAATGAAATACTTACTATCCAATGACTATCTATACTATCAAACAAGCTTTTGACCACTCGACCAAGAATTTGCGTCATTATTAAAAGACAATATGAATAAACACATGGATTTTGAGAACTTTGCCAACATACCTGACCATGTTCTTCACTATTACCTGGGATTTACTTGTCAACAATTTGATGTGATTCTCGCTGAATTACCTCGATTATCAAATAAGAGGTGCTTTCGCATTGGCAGCCTACTATGAAATTAAGGACTAGTGATACTGATGAACGCATTTCGGAATTATTACAAGTACCACGAAGCACATTGGAGTGCTTGATGAATTTGGCTCGAGAAATTATAAATCAAGATCTTATTCCAAGAAACTTGGGGCTTAATCATTTTCTAGAGCAGAGCTAGCCTAACATAACCTTTTAATCCCAAATAGTTTTTATGGAGGTGATTAAAGAAGACCCATTGTCATAATGGATGGCACTTATATTTATACTGAGAAAAGCTCAAATTATCTCTACCCAAAAAGCACTTACTCTCTCCATAAATACAGGAATTTAGTAAAGCCTTTTCTAATGGTGTGTACCGATGGATACATTACTGATGTATTAGAACCCTATCCAGCCACAATGTATGATGCAGAGATCATTTGCAATGAATTTGCAAATGAAAATACTTCATGCAGGCAGTACTTTCGGACAATGACGTATTTACCTTAGATAGAGGCTTTAGAGATTCTTTGTCTATATTGGAACAATGTAATTATGAAGTGCATGCACCCTTGTCCCCTGAGGATGTTGAAACACAACTTTAAACGATAAATGTAAACCGTTCGTTCTAGAAAGGTGACCATGTGCAGGTGGGTTGCGGAAGTTGTTAATGGAATATTTAAAAAAACATTTAAATTATTTAGACAAAATTATTCATTGATATGATTCATTGATATATTGTCAGAAGAACTGAGAAGACGCCGCCAGGATGTTTATACAATAAATACTTTATTAGTAACCCGACGAATCTGAGCATCCCAGAAGTCGAAGATAAGGCCAAGACATTGCAAACGATGAAGAATGACTCCATTTACGTTCTCACTGCAGCATAAAAAATGAGGAGCGAAAGAGTGCAGTTAGTTAGTAGTGCTATTATTATGAGTAGTCAATTATTTTAATTATGGAATCACAGCCTGGCCGCTCTAGACAACCTTTGAAAGATATCAATTAACCACGCAAAAAGCGCAAAAAATAAATACACTCACTGACAAAGATGAAATACTAAGTCATGACAATTTATATTACATGCCCTCTTTTATCCCTACTTTAACACGAATAGTGCGACAACTTCCCCTCTGGAGTAATATCATGGTACCAATATACCAGTCAAACAATATTTCTCCAACGTCTTCAGGGTCTTCAGGGGTGGAATTTTTTAATTTGGAATTTAACTACGGACCTCTATTGATTAATTTTATAATTTGAGTATTAACGGCAGTTTTAAGTTCGGAAGAAAACATTTAAATAAATTTTATACAACGCTCGCTTTATGGTCGCACAGAGTGAGGTGTAGGCTTTGTATGTACCCACGTTCCTGAGATTCTTTTTAACTGAGATTTTTGATTGAGCTTATTTGCATGTAACTTATTTTTTTTACAAATTGAACAGTCTGCGAACTTGCAGACAAGGCGCCCAACATTATAATACAATTTTTTGATACATATTAGACCTCCCAGAATGGTAAAATTAGAATAGCATATTTGGAAAAAGTTTTATCTGGTGAAACTTTCTTCTAATTCCTTTAACTAACTTCCTTTTTAATTCTCCCCGCAAACTTTCAATACCTACGTTACATGTATTTTATTTATAGTTCCTAAAGATAACAACAGATGTCACTACATTATTTGTATTTTCTTAGTGCTTCTGAAGCTTTATAGTTTGAATAAATTTATTTAATTTGTAATGTTTCACCCTGTGGCCCGCAGCATGTTGCAATGGCAACATTAACTTTTTAATTTTAAATTATTTTATAATAGCAATACTTTCTTGTCACTTCATCTCCGATAGACGACAGCGATTAGAATAAGGAATCCTACGTCTCAAAGCACCGTTAATACCATTCGAAAAACTGTATGAACAAGTAACTGCTGCTACAGGTTAGTGCTGCCAGTTGTGTCTATGAATTTTCCATTTGTTGCAGTTATATCTAAAGCGGATAATAATTACTATATTCTGAAGATTAGTTACACAATTCAGATACGTGATATTAGGAATCTGTTTGGTACGGAATATATGATGAATCGAAGTGAAGCTGTTTGCTTCTTTCATATATAGTATGTATTTGTATTCTATTTTGCAGGTGTTGGTGAGCGATTTGTACGTCAATTAGTTAAAGAAAAGTAACTGACGGAACAGATGCAACAGGCTCAAAAATTTGTACTCCTGGGGAAACAAGGAAAAGAACGAAGGGAAAAATCGAAATTGATGATTTTGACCTCGGTGTCATAAGAAGAAAAGTTCATGAATTTTCACGATGAAGAATACCTACCATATCAAAATTGCTGAATGTTTTACGACAAGAAATTGATTTTTACGCGAGTCGTGAAACGATCAGTAGGTCTACCGGCTAACTGTCGTCGATTTCAAGCCGACGTCGTATTCCGATTGCGATGCCGATGCCGACGATGTCATTTCATTGGTACCGCGCAAAGGTAGCGGCGTCGCCTTGAAGGCCGTCGAATACTGAATGAACGAAAAAAGTAGCGTCGGTTTGCGATCCATTTCACTCAATTTAAGTACAATTTTTTTATAGTACTTTGTTTTTTAATTTAATAAATAATGTTAAAAAACAACAATTATTGGTATAGTTTTGATTAAATAAGTAAAAAAAATTGATTGGAAGGTGGTACAATTGCGTATATCTATATAATTGTGTTTTATTATCAACAAATGCGTTCCGTAAAACCGAACGGGGTAATATTTGACAACATAACCTCACTTTACGTGACTTTAATCACTTTGTAAACATATCGTAGTGATTACTTGTGGTGTAATATTGTTCCTTGTTACTTGTTTATTGAATTAAAAAGCAGTAAGTAAATAACTTGTTTTTTTGTTATTATATGATAAAACAAACATTTAGCTAGTTGCACAGACCTCTGGGACTTTATTCCTTTGTAATTTGTAGATGCCCGCATCCAGAAAAGTGAGCGTTCAGCAGGTGGAAATCCTGCTGAACTTCTTGGAGGAGCACCTGGGAATGGCGAAGGGGCAGGCCGCTGACACCCCACAAGCCAGGGTGGCAGTACGGAGGCTGTGGGAGGAGTTAGCGGCCACACTTAACGCCCAAGGCACGGGCGTAACCAAAACGTTTTCGGAGTGGCGGGACGTTAGTATATACAAATCTTTCTAAGTGTGTTATTTATGCTTTGTGTCAAGGGTATTCATTTCCTATATAGACCCATAATGAGTATGTTTTTAAGTGTGTCTTTTATCCAGTGTTTTGTTTTCATTAACAACTAACTACTACTAACTAACATTTATTAACACAATGTTTTTCTGTGATGCTTGTTGCACGATATTAAATCTGCGGTGCACTTAATATTTTCCTATGTTATTTTCTGCAATTTTTAATTTTACTGCTTTTTTGCATGTTTGATGTGTGGGCTAGTATTGGCGCGATATGAAATATCGCGTCAAAAAGAAGGCTGGCGAGCTGGTGGTGGACAGGCGAAGGACGGGAGGTGGCCCCGCTGCTCGAGCCCCTTTGACTGAGCACGAGCAGCGGCTATATGCCATCATTGGCACCCGGGCTGTGTGCGGGGACGAGCTGGTGCAGATCCCATTTGAGGTGGTTTTCTTTCTGCTTGTTTTTTAAGCCTTGTATTTATAGCAAAATGTTTGTGATATATTAGCCGTGTGGTTCAGGGTCAGAATAGGACCACTCCATCTCTTCTTGTGGATGTCGTAAGAGGCAACCAAAGAAAAATAACACTTAAAGCTCGTGTTACAATAGCATTCCCAATTTTGGAGAAGGAAAAGCGGGAAAGCGCACCCCGGGCTCCGAAGCAGTATAGCTGAGGATGCAACTGGGAATGCGTTCAGATGAAGATGTTTGTGATATGATGGAACACATAATCATTTCATAAATAAAATGAAAGGAGAGTTTGAACCGCCTTCGCCAATCCACGAGGTGGAACACCCCGCCGACTCCGCGTACGACGTGCCGCTGCTTCATTGCCCCGATTCGCCCCTTCCCTCAACGAGCCGTGCTTCTCCGGTTCAAGCACGTAAACGGATTTTTAAAAATATCGAGGAATAAATTATAATGCAGAAAAAAGTGAACCATGTGTTTGATATTAAATATGAACATTAATGTGAAGGAATTTTATGTCCCTCAGTAATTGTTCATTTATAGATATGTCTAATTTTAAAAGAAACGGCATTTAAAAATAATACTAGCATTTATGAATTGATAATTTTATTTAGTATTTTTTTTTTGTTGTATGTTCTAGGATCTTCATCTGCTGAGCCCACCTCACCCGCCGCCAAAAGAAGAAGAAGGAGTGGTGCTCCTGGGGCAGCAAGTTAGTTTATTTTGTTTTGCATATTACTGAGACTCCGCTGTCTGTCCGTCTGTCACAGGGCTCTATATCTTGAACCCTAATAGCTAGACACTTCAAATTTTCACCGATTATGTATTACTGTGGCCGCTATAACAAATACTAAAAATAAAAAAATAAAAAAAATTAAAGGGGGTCGTCATACAAGAAACGTGTTTTATAGCGTTTTAAAACATTGTACAGAGGTACGGAACCCTTCATGTACGAGTCCGACTCGCACTTGCCCGTTTATTTATCTGGGTGTTATATTTGCATCTAAGTATGGTTATCAGTCTGTGATGCCCATAGTATACAGTGGCTTTGCCTAGTTTGGGATGGATGACTCTGTGTGTGATTTTATTAAATCTTATTGTATGTTTATTATCTTATCAATACTTAATATCACTTATGTCTTGTTTTAGGTACCGTGGAAATACCACAGCCTCGGTGGGCTTGGGAGGCCGAGCAGGATCGGCGGGCGCTGGATGAGCGCCGACTGCGGGTTGAGGAACGCATTGCTGACGCTTTAGAGTCTATGGCTAGGTCTATGGCTTCACGTCAGGAAGTGGAACAACGCCTAGCCGACTCTATGGCTAGGTCGATGGCTTCACGTCAGGAAGTGGACCAACAGAAAGCTGTGTCGCGTAAAATTGGTTTCCGATACAAGAAAATACAATCCAACAGAAAAGTCCTCATTGAACACATGATATATCTGCATGGCGGGCAACTTATCTGCAGAAAATTAAGCAGAACGAATGCGGTGAAAAAAAGCCTGTTATATTTTTAGATGAGAATATCGCGACCTATTCGAAGATTGTTTTCTCGAACAAATGAACTTAAATTCAATTAAATATTGTTTTCTTACGTGTTAACTCAGTGTTGCCCCAGGGCAACATATACCGATTTTTTAAAATTTAGTTAATATTATAATAAAATAAAAGAAAAAAAGAATAAAATTGTGTTTTTACAATTGAACCGCCGCCGGCGGCCGCCGGGCTTCAGACCAAGTTTTCAAACCTAAATTCATATACTTACATTGTTGGATACAAGGTTCAAAAATTGACGAAATATCCTGAAGAGTGAGATACACGCGGTAAACAAACGCATTAAATGTGTGAAGTTCGAAAATAAAATATTAATTGCATTGCCTTTTATTTTAAATATTAATTATATTGGTTGCCTGGTAGAAATTGTTAGCTTAGCATTAAGGCCGCCTATTTTTACACTTCTACCATTGTAAACTGTATTTTTTTTTATTCGTCGTGTGCAATAAAGTATATTCTGTTCTAATTTAAATTCATTTTAGACACGACCAAAATCCGATTGATTGTAAGATGCAACGCTTTTGTCAGCGTGCTGAAGACAATAATCCGTGTATCTAGGTCTGACATCTATAGGAATTAAAATAACACAATTTGTGTACAGAAATAAATTGAACAGATTGTAGACAGTGGCGTGCACAGGTATTAGGGCCAGGGTAGGCACACATAGTAGAAAAGTTTATAAATGAACCTTTTGTTGTTTGATGAGTTTTGCATAAGTACTATTACTTATGCAAGACTCATCAAACACACTTTCATATTTTTTATATTTCGGCTAATTAATTGATTTAGCTTCTACGTCAGTTTTAAACTTACAATAAAAAACTGTGGTCCGCCGGCGTAAGTAAGGTCGATAACCTCAGTCAAAGTTTTTGATTATAATTTATAAGTCGATTGATCTTGCACTTTATTCAAAACGTCTATCAAATAAAAACTAGCAATTTAATTACCTGTAACATGAAAATAATTTTCACTCAACCCCGTTTTCGAAACATGCAAATCGTTTATATTATTTTTCCCTTTTCGCGTCTCTTCTTCATAATACAGATATTATTATTTCATCACAAGTTGTAATTTACTTGTCTATTATTAATTGCCACGCCACTACACATCATTTACAATGAATTTCAACACAAATACGAAGATTTTAAAGAAATAATAATCACAAAGTATCGTTTCGTTTGTTTGTTTTGATTGAGCCGCGCGTTTGAGGTTATCTTACTTTTTTTATAAACTCTGCGTAGGTAGTGTAAGATATTGAGCATTTGAAGCCAGAAGTTAAATTTAATTTCAACAATACTTTTTGTTTTTGACTGATTTTATGTACCTGTGCACCGTTTTAAATACATAATTACATATTTGTAAACTTAGAGTGAAAGATCGGTACTGTAAATAAGAAAAACAAATTAAATCGAGAGTATTATTTTCTGCGCTAGAGAAATGGGCTCCGTACCCAGAGCCATTAAACAGATTTAAAAAAAAACTTTCCGCCAGTACTCCATTCCACTATGCGGCGACGCGGGATGCTAGTTTGAGTTTCATTGCTGAATTAGTACAAAATTATTTATATGATCATCCTACAAAGCTATCAATGTAAAGCGTAGTTTCTAGGCGCGTAATACAGTAGAGTTGAAAGGTGCAAAAAAGGCAGAGCTTTTGCATTGCTGGTAAAGGATTATATTCTCTAACTCATTAGCTCAAAGTCAAATTTAACTTTGAACACATTTGAATTGAAATTTGTTTTAGTGTGCGTGAGTTGTGTTTTTATAGAGATTTTTAGAGCACACTAGCATAGAAATTGTCAGTTCGAGTAGGCACGGCTTTTTGAGCGTACCAGCAAGGGAAAGTAAATTCTATTTCACTGTTGTTAGAAATTAAATTCAACTGTTCAAGATTGGGTTAGTATTATGTTTGTCAAATAGATGATAGGTAATTGAGCTGAACGCCCAGGGTAGGCAGTGCCTTTCTGCCTGTACGGAGTGCACGCCACTGATTGTAGAAGAAGAACGAACGAAGTGCTAGCCGACAGGTTAATCTTTACCACCCAAACAATCAGGGCCTTCATCGCACTAACTTTAATGAATTAAACTATTACCAAAACCGCTGTCAAAGGCACGATTCCGCGGGATTGGACAGCGGTTTTGGTAAAGTTCAAACTGTTCGAGTTAGCGCGATGAGGGCCCAGGAGCAACTAGAGCAAATGTTGAGCTATGAAACAAGCGAAATGAAATGAAGGAGCAACTAGAGCAAATGTTGAGCTATGAAACAAGCGAAATGAAATGAAGCGATTGACGAGACGAAAAAAGAGGTTTTAACTTTGTGACAAGAAGCTCTTCCTCGTTATTAACCCAACGTAAAGCGAGCAGTCAGGCTGGCCAACACCGAGAGTCATCCATCTTTGCTTAGGGTCTTCATAATTTGGTAACTATTGATGGAATTAAGAAGGGGCGAAAAAAAAATTAAAAGCCTGGATTGGATGGAATGTCTTTCTATAGAATCAGCCATTCTTCAAGTATTCGCAAGTTGTTTACAAAATGTGGTTTGAAGTCACCTACATCACCGCATACTATTAAAAAAATTTTTGTGGCACACAGCCAGGAATTGAAAGAGGAGTTAAAAAAGGAAATCAAATATTTAAAATCTGGAAAACTCAAATTCACTGCAAGTCTAGATGAATGGACATGAACTCAAAACAAACGTTTCGTGAATATTAATATTCACTGCCCTGAATTGGAAGGAAAATCTTTTAGGAATCTAAGATTAGTACAAATAACTGGAAGTGGTACTGCTGAAAACTGCCATTAAATTTTGAAAATTAAATTGACTGAATTTAATTTGACATTAGACACAGACATTTTTCTCCCAAATGTGATTTTTATAAGCGACAGTCAGATTATTCTAACAGACTATTTGGCACTGTTCCTACTCTGTGCGAAATCATAATGCTCACAAAGTCGATTCCGATGTGCTTATTGCAAAAGTCTATCAGTTACTTCATGTCAAAAGTACCAGGTTAACTTACATGACATTGTTTAGTTGCTTTTCATTCCTGAATGAAGATTTCATTAACCTGGCAAAATCGTTATGACGCACCTATTAGAATCAATATTAATCAGAGTATTTTATGCGGATATAAATAACTAGCGTACTACACTAGTTTACCTTCTGCATTCAATCACATCTCTCACCAGGTTAGCTGGCAGAAAACTCATAAATTAAGTTAGACTTTATGTTCAGAACCAATCTGCCCTTTTTTAGTTTGTTGCATTGCCAACCCTGTTGATATTTTGTGACAGTCAGCCGTCGGTAGTTTTATTGTATTGGCAACACTGTGATGTGTCAATGTCTTGTAAAAATGGCGTACGGATAGGTCGACGGCTAGCGTGCAAAACCAAAGCACGTTTTTTATTTAGTTATTCCAAAGTTGTGTCTGTGTACAGATTGAGAGACGTGTAACGTGGTGGATTTTTGAGATTTTGGGTTGGTAAAATGGGTCAAGTTTCCAAGCTATAAATTTAACTTAAGATTAGGCTTTATGGGTTTTAAATTCTTTGCCTTTTCCCATTTAGAATAATAATTTATGAAGACTTGTTTGGGGTGGCCAGACGGAAGGAAAGTTCCGTTGTCTGCAGTTTTGGTAGTTGAATATTCGTAATTTCTAAGATTTATTGGAAATGTTTCGTGTATTAATGAGGGTTGAAACCTTTGGAAATTGTTTCTTTCAGAAAAATAACGTAGGGAAATACTGGGGTTATGATGGTTTGTCTTTATTTCTTCACATTTCCGTGGTTTGGTAAAACTGTATGGTAATAAATTTTACAGCTCGTGAAAAGTTTCAGGAGTAGTGCTCGTTCTATTGTTTAGTGAGTTAAAGAGAAAAGATGAATTATTTTGTAAAGATATTTCTGAAAAAATAAATAGGTTTTGTCTAGGAGAATTCAACGGGTCGTAGCTGGTAACACAGTTCGATGAACTTGCTTTTTTTTGGTGATTCGACGTGCGACAAAGTCGAATGAGATTTTAATTCAAAAATGAAATAAAATGATATTTTAATAAATATCATCAAATAAACAAAAATGATAAACATGGTGAGTGTTTGGAGGAAAATAACTTTGATTTTTTTTTTGTTCCGAGAAATGGTTTTGACCATGTGTTCGGTTGTCATTAATCTTGTTATTTTATTACAGCTTCCAAAATGTTAAATTGAATCACCGATGCAGGTGATTTCTTATGGAGAGGGTTGGAGAAGGATAAAGATCCAAAATATTTATTGAGCCCGTGATGCGGCGGAGATGTATCTGCTGTGAGGCGCTTTCTTTTGATCAAGATTCTATGTCTTCACTTCGCTTCTCCTGATAAGGTTTTTTTCTATTTACTTGTTGCAACTAAAAACTTAAACCTAAATTTTCTTTTCTAAGATTTTATTAAATGGAGAACCATTAGAGAACCCTAAAAATGATTATAACTTGGTTGGAATAATTATGAATTAATTTGGAAATTTTAATTTAACCTGTTAACTTTTTGAGTCTGCGGCAAACTCTAAGAATGGTTAATTCTTTGATTTAAAACTAAATATTTAAAGAGATGGTTGCTCGCTGAAATAGGTCTTTGGTAATTTCAATTTATCCTCACTGGTTAAAAGTTAATTTACGCTTTGGTTGGTGGTTTATATTTCGTAGGTACTTTTGATTTCGTGGAAAATTTGTGTCGGTTGTAATAACATAATTAAGAACCTTCGTTCTCTACTGTTTGAGCTATATTAGATGTAATTTAGGGAAATTGGTGGAAATAAAGCAAATATCTTTCAAGTGTCCAAAATCAAATCTTTTTATTCAAATTTCCTTTACAAAAATACTTTGTAAGCCCAATGCCGGGTTTGGGCCTTACAGACGACCAGCGTCTCCCACACAGTACGGTTTAGTCAACCTCAGGCCCACGATGGCCAGTGTCAATACACTACATTAGCGGAAACGATCTAACCTCTATTTCGTTCATTTGACATTTCAAATGGACGAAATGGAGGTTAGATCGTTTCCGATGCGTGCACACATTTTTGCTGCACATTAATTTAATCTTTTGTGAAAATTACCATCCGAGATGGCTCGGGGTAATTCGAAAACTCGCTACGGGAATACGGGCGTGTCGAGTTACGGTCAGGACCACGGGGATTTCGTGAATCGCGTGAAACGGGCGCCGCGACACGAAGATTGTTTCGGTAGTGATATTATAATTTGGGAACCTTTGGACAGTACATACAGTTTGCTATCATACCTAATGGTGGACAATAAATAGTATTAAGTGGACGGTGAATACAAGACATTAGTGAATGTGTTCCTGCACCAAGTAAAGGCCTTGGTGTGGCGTCTACGGCCGGGCAGCTCGGCGACAGCGAGGTGTTCAAAACGCAACACGTAACACGCAACACAAACACACGTAACTAGAGTCTTACCTCCCCATTCCCGCCCTCTTCCCCATAACACTATTACCTCACCTTTGTTTAGACTCTGCGACGGATACGGCGGAATTACCGATAAGTGATTATAACTGTTTTAGTTTTAGGTGTTAACGGCGCCGCGCATCGCGGTTTGTTGCTCACCAGGTCACTCGCGAGGTTTTGTTTGCAGCTCTGCTGCTCGCGAAGGGCCTGATGATTGTGAACACTTTATATTAAAATTTTAGAAACCGTTTTCACGAAGACAGACATCCGTCAGTTCCAATCATAGTCAAGCTAATTCAGAAATTCATTCAAATCTAGGCTCAAGAGTAACAAAATACTCGAAGAGCTGTGTACCCAACCGATCAAAGAAAATTGAAATAAGATGTAGCGAGGCTATTGTTTTAACTAAACAAGCTTTCTTAAGAACGACTCATTTCTATTAACGTAATCATTTATCTTAAGAAGAGATTAAAGAGCAACACATTTCTAGTATAGACGAAATGATGATACCGTTTAGTGGAGCATGTGCTCTCCGACAGTATTGCCCTGGGAAACCGAATCCTGTAGGACTAAAGGCTTTTGTCATATCAAATCCAAACGTGACTGTGTGTGATTTTATAGTTTACCAGGGTGCTACTTACAACTTACCCTGAGTATTACAACAACACTTGCAAAATGGGATATTGTGGTCCGACCTTTGGTAGCAAATAATTTCAACAGGAGGGGTGAAATGGATCTTATGGACCTTTCATTTCAAATGGTTGTTAAATTACTAGGACCATTTGAAGCTGTTTATATTTTTTAAAGTAGGTTGTCCGCGAATATACATAGCAATAGTGGACGGGAGTTCACCGCAAATGGGATTAAAGCAACAATAAGCCTATGGCCTAACTGCTAAATTCTTAATGGACGGTCAAACCACAGAAAGCAAAAAAAAAACCAGGTAAGAAGAAAAATAATATCTGAATAAAGGGTGTTTGAAGAGACTATAAAAGGTACGTGGCACATTTCCAAGGTATCTAACCGTAATGGAAGTATAACCTGACACGTTTCTGGATGACATATCTGTATACCGCGATGTGTTATCCATCCCGACCACTAGAGGAGCTCAACAGCGACCTTGAGGAATTCCTGGCCGGTACCTGACGCGTTTCCGGATGACATATCCGTAGACTGGGATGTGTTATCCATCCTGGCCACACTCATACCTACATACTAATCATTACTGAACCAGTTTTTGGAATATTAAAGCAGCCTCTTGCTGATATTTCAAATAGTATGGAGGCTGGCTCTTCACATGGCACAGTATCTCAGCTATCTCATTGACCCCTGTGTCTGGGGAAAACTGCAGAATTGGGCAAATCGGATTAAGTGGTCATGGTCAGTGTGTAAAAATCGAAAGACCGTTATTTGTACATAAAATGCAGAAAATATATGAGAAAAATATGTCAAACAAAACTGATTAAAAAAATTAAACAGAAAAAGATTTTGCAGAAATCGCAAAATGACAACACAGAAAAGTTAATGTAAAAAAAACTAAATTAGCCTTATTACACCAAGGTACACCAAAAAACTGTAAAAGATGAACGGCAGACGGTGGAGCAAAGAAGAAAAAAATATAGCCTTGAGGTTATACAAGAGATCTCTAACGAGTTACCGTTTAAAGAAGGCTGCTTTGTTTATCTGCTCCTGGCACGATCAAGCAGATACTGCGCTTTTTCCCACTACAGGTTGGAATAAACAAAAAAATATTCGACATCTTAAAGAAATATATAACAACACAGGATGATATTGATAATGAGTATATGTTGGCTTTTGACGAAATGTCTATGTCCTGGCCATATCGTAGATTTGCTCGCTTCATGAAAAGCTTGAGATTTTATTTTAGAAATACAATTTAATGGTTAAAATTATGTGACAATTCATCCAGTAGAGGCGCTGGATGTAAGCGCTTTGTTCATAGACTAAGGATTTTTTTTATGTGTGAAGATAGCGGCCGCTGATGACAATGTTGTTTCTTGCATTGAAAAAGTGAACAATTCGTTATTAAATAAGGTAGAAAGTGATAGAAAAGAGTTTATGAAGAAAAGGTTCTCGAGTACTATGTAAGTCACACAAAAACCGAGCAAAATGCAATAAAAAACATTTAGTTTGAATCGTATTTCACAGGTCAATACTTACTGTTAAATGACATCATTTTATTTTGTTATATTTTCATTAAGTTATAAATTATTTACCGTGAACCATTTATCGCGCGGATAGAGTCTTTGTTATATGAGAAAGGGAGAATCAGACGAAGATCGTCGCTACGCCAGCCGACTAGAAAGGTATGTCCTATTTAACCATATTGAGAAAATGATAAAGAAATTGATAATGTATTGTCATTTTAATAATAGATAAACATAGAATAAATCGTAGATTTGCTTGCTTCATGAAAAGCTTGAGATTTATATATAAATGGTCAAAATCATTTCATAATGCAATAGTTACATTCATTACCGGCAGAGGCGCTGCATGTAAGCACTTTGTTCATGAAGTAAGGAAGATTTTGCAGTATTGCAGTTTTTTTTGGGTTCGACAAACGCTCAGGTTCATTCCTGGTGCAAAGGTTGTCCGTGGCTATTCAGCGCGGCAACGCAGCCAGTGTCATGGGAACCTTTGCTCCGGGAGCGAAGCTGGGCGGGCTTTTAGGTTAGGGTGACTCTTTGTTAATGTTTAATTTTAGTGTTTGTTTTAGTTTTAAGTTGACGTGAATTGTAATTGATTTATAAATGGTTATTTGACATTTTAATAAAATAGTGTTCATTCGTTATTAAATAAGGTAGAAAGTGACTGGCGATTACTACGCCAGTCTCTAGTTTGGTTTCTTCCTCGAATAATGGACTGTATGGTTGTTGGTTGATAGGGGTGGCGTGGTAGAGAGCGAAAACATATGTAAATACAGTACTTAGTATTTATTTCACTATTAAAAGAGCACTTGAACACTTTGTACCTACGTACGATAAAGCGATAGAATGAACTGACTAGTGTTGCCAGTATTATAGCTAGACTGGAAATATTATTATGGTGTTGTCACCAGTGATAGTAAAGAGTAATGTAAGTCTTGCAAAAACCGAGCAAAATGTAATAAAAAACATTTAGCTTGAATCGTTTTTCACAAGCCAGTACTTACTGTTAAGTTACATCATTTTATGGTAACTATATATCGCGCGAATAGTTTCTTTGTTTTATGAGAAAGGGAGAATCAGACGAAGATCGTCGCCACGCCAGCCGACCAAATTGTAGTGTAGGAATGAAAGGTATGTCCTATTTAACCATATTGAGAAAATTATAAAGAAATGAATTGACATTTTAAGAAATAAACAGAATATGAGATCAAAATCGCCCTAATTAATGCTGTAGGTACACTTTAATAAAGTGATTTGGAAGAAAGCGAAAGAATCAGAGATAACCCAACAGAAAAAGAAAATCACTCACAACTTTGTCAATAAATAGGAAAGGGACATTGTCCGATTATGCACTTATTCAGTGCTGCTGCCTTCCATACACAATCAATCAATCACAGGACATATTTTGCGAAAATCCCGATTACCAAAAAAGAATATCACTACTGAGGACCGGCGATCACTACAGCAGTTACGAGTCAATGATGACTTACTCGTGCTTAAAGCTGACAAGGGAAACGCTACAGTAGTCATGAACTCAGAAGACTACCATAATAAGATCCTCTCTCTAGTTAACGACACCGGCGTTTACAAATCAGTGTCCTATGACCCCACAGCTAAAATAACAAGACGCACACGTGAGCTACTAAAGAAAAGTAAATATGATTGCAGTATCAACAAAGCTATGGCACTTTATCTATGCCGTGAACTTGAACAAGATCTTTCTCCTTTGAGAAACTCCGGTCTTCCACTTCCTATTAGGGTTTGTATAGCTAGCAACATTACAAAATACATACAATTTCGGTCATATGTATTAAAATTGTTTGGTTTAATAACTTATTATTTCAGATTCTTACAGCAGTAAACTACCTAGCTTGTGGTACCTACCAAAGAAAAATTTACCAGGAACACAACTTGGCAATTGCACAGACAACTGTTAGAAAATATCTAGGAAAAGTTGTGGAGGCTATTAATACTCGGTAAGTATGTGAATTAAAATGTAGCCTAAAAGTGTCTTTAACATTTTTATATAAATGTTTGACATGTCTGTAATTTGCTTACCAGCTTGAAGCCTAAGTGGATTAATTTCCCAAATTGTCAAGAAGCCAGAAGAGCTGAGAGTGGCCAGAGGTTGGGAAGAAAAGTCTGGTTTACCTAATATTCTGGGAGCCATTAATTCTTATATAGCATTAGCTCAGCCTCAGCCTCAGACATCTTTGGTTTTCATACACAGTCCGATGATGAAGATGACGACAATCGTTTGTCGAATTCAAGAAGAAATATTTTCAGTGTCTTTAACGAGACGTCTGACGAGGACGACAGCTGGAGCCCGTTTCACAAAGCAACAAGTAACAAGTTACAATTCTACAAGTACAAGTTCAAAAATTTAATAATTTACAAGTACAAGTGTTTCACAAACATCGTTTTGGAAAATCACTATAGTCAAATGACTATAGAGTCAGATTACAAGGAACGAATTCTCGATTTTACAAGTGTAGTTCCTAAAAAATAAAATAACATAACACAAAATATTCGTTAAATCATTCACTCATGTAAATGCCAAACTAGCGAGCCTTTGGTACATACTATGGTTTGTTTGGTAACAATTATACTACTAGCAATTAAATAAAAAGCAACTATATGAGTTTTTATATTAAAAACAAATCACTTCGAAAACTTTGGAACTTTGCAAGGCACAAGGATGGAAAGGAAGGAGCATAAAATTCTTCTACTAAAAGATTTTTTTTAAAAGAGATGTGCTATTCGTGGCTTTTTCTCCAACATTAACCAAACAAGATAAAAATGCCACTTGAACTGAAGTTCATAATATTGCCCTAGCAATAAGGCTTGTACCAGCCGGGAAAGATTTATCTAATACCCACGACGTCTTTTGGCAAAATATGAAAGAGTCCTCCATGGTAACCAGGTACCTACATGCTTTTGTTTCTATGTTCTTATTGTGTAATACCGATAAAAGGTTGAACTTAACTTTTAACTGTAAATAGCTACTAAACTGCTCTGTTTTACTATTGAAACCTTTTGGTCATTGTAATTGTAACTGAATTTCCGGACTAATTAAATATAATATCCTGGGTAATTAGATAGTTTTCTATCAGTGGGTAAAAACAATTAACTTGATCTGTAATAGTAATCAAATCCTTACATAAATTAAAATCATAATTCCTCTAGTGTATGTTGCTGACTATACCTACAAAACATATAAATAACTTAAGCATAAATAACTTTTATTAAACTTAAATTCACAAAATACTACTAAGCAGAATATGCTTCAGCTACTTTTCAGTTTGAATGTTATTAAACTTTACAAGTCTACCTAGCTTCAGAGTTAGGTAGACTTGTAGAAAATTTTACAGATAAAAAGTTAATAAGTTTGAGTTATTTTGTGAAACACTTGTTCGATTTAACGAAATTTTACAATAAAAACAAAAAAAAAGTCTATGGATTGTAAATTTGTACTTGTAGGCAAAAAATTACAATTGTTAAAAAGTTGCGTTGAGAAACACTTGTAACTACAAATGTTGCCGCTTTTGGTCAGTGTTGCTATTTAATTTTACAAGGAATTGTAACTTGTAGCTTCGTGAAACGGGCCCCAGGGTCTACTCCATTAACATTAGACATATCTGACGCGGACGACGACGATGTAAATATGAATGAGATCAAGGAACACACGCTGGCTATGGATAGTTTGTTGGAGTCATGTAAATATAACTATGACACTTTCATATCTTTGACCAACCCAGTGCCAGATAGTTCGCCAGTGAAAAGTACTCAAAAGGGAAATACTTTGAAGAATGTATCCACCGGCAAAGAAAATTAGGTGTGATCCTTTGCCATTACATGTTTCGGAATTGAGGGGACATTCAGCATTGAAGTTCATAATGGCAGCTGATGCTTTAAGTTTTGATACGGAAGAAAATGATTGTGTGCATTACTAAAGTTGTTAAAATTTTTGTTGACCAGTTAAAAATTAGGTTGAGATTAATTTACAAATAAAAGACTGCATTGAATGTCTTAAAAACTTTTGTATTTGTAAAGCAGAGTTTGAAGTTTATAAAAGTGATGAGATAGAAATGAACCAAAATTTAAGTTTTATGAAGCAATTCGTTATGGAAAATGAGAAATTTTTTGATTTATGTTGTAAAACTATCGAACAGTCAAAGTGCAAAGAGTGGTATACTGCCAGGAGTTTAAGAATCTCATCCAGTATTAATGTACACCACATAAAAGTACGAAAATCAAAGTCAATCGATAGTTTGGTACATAATATGCTGTTCCCGAAAGCAATTAATTGTGAAGCAACTAATTTATGGTAAACGTAATGAAAGTCTTGCGCTACAGCAATACCAAAAGGATTACAATGTCGTGTGATAACACTTGGATTAATTGTTAGCAAAACTCAGCCACGGTTATGCACAAGCATAGACGGAGTTGTCGTACGCCATGAATGTATTAGAAAGATAGTGGAATTTCAGTGTCCGATATCATGCCAGAAAAAACCTATAGTGGATTTTGCTAGTAAAATTTGTAATGTGCAATACCTGGAGTTCATAAATGATCACATTGAATTAAAGAAAAATAACTCGTATTACACCCAAATCCAAATGTATGTCACGGGTATGACCATGTGCGATCTTTATGTTTATTCTCCAACAGAAAATGGTAGTTTATCAATAAGAATCGATAGAGATGAACATTTTATAAAAGATGCTATTTTGAAAAGCGAAGAATTTTATTTTAAACATTAGGTATTTACCACATTTGTATGTAACAATTGGTAATGAGGAAAAAAATGATAAAAAGTTTCTGCCAAAGCGTTGTTTTACGGGTAAAAACATAATTAATATATGAAAACACATAAACTTGGATAAATTAATATTGTTGTGACGCGCATCTGCGTCACACCAGGCCACACGCACACAACCGCGCGGACGCAGCGACACCGTAGAGCGCCCGCGCCCACACCGGAGAGCAGCGGGCCTTTATAAGAGCGGCGTGGCCCACGCAGAGTAGTCATTGTCGCCCACCGGTCGTAGAGGCAACATCTCCGGTCCCGCCTCCATAAAAGGGCAGTAACATTCATTTAATTTACCCGCGAGTGCTAATAGAGATTCAGTATAGTAAAGTATAGTGTAGTATCAGTGCGCTATTAAACAAAGCTCTTGCGTAAGGAGCAATCCGTCCTGGGAGTATCCTGAAACGAGGTAACAGGGGTTTGGCGCTAGGGCGACGGTTTCTAATCGAAACCAGAGAACCTCCGAGCTTTCTCCTGCTTTATTTTGCCCACACCTGATTGATTGTCTTTCGGCTGATGTAATAAGCTTACTTCCGGCTGTATATGATGATATTGTGAGTGGAAGCTCACCCAGTAGTATCTTCGGCTGCAATTGATGATTATACACACGAGGTGTAACTGACTGGTCCTGTAAATCTAGATTCACACAACACACCACATTTTCGGGCGTGCCCCTACTGCTTTAGTTAAGCTAACCCCGGTGCAGATAGTGCGGCAAGCAACGGTAGGGTCTAGATTTAAGGTGGAGGGTCGTCCCATACTGCTACTAACCTAACCCGAGGCAGTAAAGTGCGGTGGCAACGGTAGGGAACTACAGACACACACATCTAGGCACACACCACATTTTCGGGCGTGCCCCTGCTGCTTTAGTTAAGCTAACCCCGGTGCAGATTGTGCGGCAAGCAACGGTAGGGTCTAGACTTAAGGTGGAGGGTCGTCCCACACTGCGACTAACCTAACCCGAGGCAGTGTCGTGCGGTGGCAACTTTAGGGCTACACTTACCGGAATACACTCATAGAACACTTCAATGACAAGTCACTAACGGTCGGGCGTGCCCCTACTGCTTTAGTTAAGTTAACCCCGGTGCAGATAGTGCGGCGAGCAACGGTAGGAGTTTAATTTTAAGTCCGAGGGTCGTCCCTTTACTGTAACGAACCTAACCCTAAGAAGTAAAGTGCGGTGTCAACGTAGGTTCATAACACACCACATATACTACCACCTCATTACACTTCAGCGACCAGATTCCAGATATAATTTGGGTTTCATATATTTGTGCGAGCGCCAAACCTCCTGAACATATTTTAGAGACTTTACATTTACCTGTGTACTATATGATTTACCTGTGCATGTAACGCTGAACCTTGCTCCGGTATATACTTGTGATTTGCGTTAGTGTGTAACCAACTGATTGTTATATGTACCCCGCTCCCTATACGCTTAGTACTCGCTAGACCAGAGCCAGAACTGCTATTATATTTGCCTGTACATTGCCTCAGACCACGGCTAGAAGGCTGTCTAGTCGTCGGTGCGTTTACCTGTGAACTTGAGCCTGCCCAGCAGTGGGCAACCTGCCCACGCTTTGAGAGTACCCAACCCCGCTCAATAATCCGCCTCCCTATAGCTCACAAACGACCTGTGCATCCGTTTTAAGCTCTGCCATATCTTTACAGACGTATCGCCCCGCACCGTGCCCGTTACAGCGACGTATCAGTGCCGGCTGACGGAAACGGACGGGAACCGCGGCGTTTTAGACTAGGAAACCTGTTTATAAGTCTTTGTAAAGCTAATAATAAACGTTTGTATAACTTGTCATCGCTGTTTTCCTCATATCAACCCCCTTGCCTATGGGAATACCCCTTCAGGGTAAATTTTAATGTTAATTGTAGCTTCCCCTCAGGAAGACTACATTACATTGTTAACCATTTATAATATTTTTATTGTTTGTTACATGAAATTAATAAGAGTAATAATAATTGTTCACATTATTTATAAATAAACCACCTTAGGTGCTATTGTTGCGTTCTTAAATAAAAGTAAACTGAACTATGGACTTTTTAATTTTTTACATTCGTCGAATCATTATGAAGGAAAACAAACACTGGTTTGGTTTATTTATTAGAAAATATTGGGGACTGCAAATTTACTAATATACAGCAAATATGCTAAATATCATCAATATGGCAAAACAAGTTTTGAGGAATTTTATTTAATATTTGATAAAGTCTAAGTCGTTGAATTATCATCTCGACATGAATCCTGACACGAGCGATACTGTAAGTAGCATCTGTCTCGTGTCGTGAAAATTCCGTAAATCTTTTTCAGAAAGGGTGGCATAATAATACCTACTTCTTTTCCACTTTCATCTAAAAGAGGAAGAAGAAGAAGTTTAATCTCGGATCCAATACATTATTTGCATTTTAAGATAAGCAGTATGATTATTTCTCAGTATCAACAAAGCTATGGCATTTTATCTATGCCGTGAACTCGAACAAGATTTTTCTCCTTTGAGAAGCTCCGGTCTTCCACTTCCTATTAGGGTTTGTATAGCTATCAACATTACTAAATACATACATTTTCAGTCAAATTTATTAAAATTGTTTGGAATAATGGTAACTTATTATTTCAGATTCTTGCAGCACTACTGTGGCACTACCTAGCTTGTGGTGCCTACCAAAGAAAAATTGGCCAGGAACACAACTTGGCAATTGCACAGACAACTGTTAGCAAATATCTAGGAAAAGTTGTGGAGGCTATTAATACTCGGTAAGTATGTGAATCAAAATGTAGCCTAAAAGTGTCTTTAACATTTTTATACAAATGTTTGACATGTCTGTAATTTGCTTACAAGCTTGAAGCCTAAGTGGATTAATTTCCCAAATTGTCAAGCCAGAGGAGCTGGGAGTGGCCAGAAGTTGGGAAGAAAAGTCAGGCTTACCTAATATTCTGGGAGCCATTGATTCTTAAATAGTATTGGCTCAGCCTCAGCCTCAGACATCTTTGGTTTTTATACACAGTCCGATGATGACGATGACGACAACCGTTTGTCGAATTTAAGAAGAAATATTATTAGTGTCTGCAGTTTGCAGTGAAAAAGTGAACATTTCGTTATTAAATAAGGTAGAAAGTGATAGAAAGAGTATGTAAGTCACGCAAAAACCGAGCAAAATGTAATAAAAAACATTTAGTTTGAATCGGTTTTCACAAGTCAGTACTTACTGTTAAATTACATCATTTTATTTTGTTATATTTTCATTAAGTTCTAAATTATTTACCGTGAACCATTTATCGCGCGGATAGTGTCATTGTTATATGAGAAAGGGAGAATCAGACGAAGATCGTCGCTACGCCGCCGCCAGCCAGTCGGCTCAGAAAGATATGTCCTATTTAACCATATTGAGAAAATTATAAAGAAATGAATTGACATTTTAATAGATAAACATAGAATATCGGATAAATATAACGATGACCTTCTATGTAGAAATTGAATTAAAATTGTTTAATTAGCATTGTAATACGAGTATTAAATTACATTGTAAACTAATACTGTACTAAATAAGGTAAATGTCAGGGTTAAAGCCTACAGTTCAACGACGTATAGGATAATATAAAACCCTTGTATTCCAACAGTAAATGTTCCGTAATTAACAGACACGCGTAGTGTTTCTTCATCAACCTCCAGCTCCGTATAATTCAAAAACGTCGATTGTGAGAGGAATTATAAATTTTAGATATGGCTGTTATGATAAAGCCATTAAGGAGATGTGAGAACGAACTCAAACTAACTCTAGCTAGGACCACTCTGGGCTAGGGTAGCATAAATCAGAGCGCAATGAAAGCAGTTGGAGGAGGCCTATGTCAAAAGACACAACGAAGGTCGTGACTTATTTAATAGTAAAATTAAATATTGTGTGAGCATGAAATTAGAAAAAAATATTGCGACTATTTCTGAGCTTTATAATAAAACTCCACAAGAAGAAGCTGAGGAAATCCGGCATCGTATAGTCTTTTCCTACTACGGAAAGCCATTACACCAAGAGGCTGCAAGAAGATGCAGATTGATGAAGTCGATTTTCGATCGTAACGGTAAGGCATCGATGAGTGAACATCTTGCTGAACAAGTGGATACCGTCAGTTCACTCACTATCCTATTTACGGAGAGGGATTTGGTAAATTGTGTAAAGCGACACTTTCCTAAGGATGTGCAACAGTTATGGTTCACAAGGGAAGGTGAAGTGATAATAATTACTGCCTCGGAGTTCTTACGTAACTAAGACCAAAACATAGTGAACCGAGACAATCGCATCTTACAAGGCAATCACGATACTACTCGAAACTATAACGGACACATTAGTCGTGGAAAAGGTAATAAATATGCGTGGAAACGCAAGACCTATGGTAGAAAGTCGTAAAAACTATAACTTTCGAGGCTCAATTTCCAAGAAACTTTTTAAATTAAATCTAAAGCGCAGAGGTAGTGTGATATCTGATGATATTTAAGTGATATCTTTATTGCTTTTGCCTATTTCAAAAGGAGAAAAAATTAAGGGTGACTAAGCAAAAGAAGTCCATGGACTATTACTGGCAAATAAATGAAATCAGCAAGGTTTATCCAAAAGCATCTTATATCAAGGATTGTATAGAGAATCACTTCAGAACAGCTGAACCAAAGAAAACAAGCTATGCCTACCTTGAGATTATATTATTATTCTTGTATCAGATCATGACGTTGAGATGCCTTTTTACAAGACAAGTGCGGAACATCGAGATCTTGATCAAACAAAATAATACAATCTGAACATAGACCAATTTAATTTAATACAATTTGAACCGACTACCAGTAGCAAATATTAACGAGACCCATAATATGTTTATGCCCCAAAAGCCAAGTTCTATCTCTGCTTTAGTAACAGGATCACATTGTCACGTTTTTTTTTGTTATTTAGCAAAATCGTAACATTGAGATCATGTTACAATTAAGATTTAGAATCTGTCCAAAGGCTGAAAACCAACTTGATATTATTATATATTATAACAAACAAGCTAGCTATACCCACCCATGTTAAGATTTTATTGCTATTTTGTTACCAGATCACAATGTTGAGATGTAATTTTCACATAAAACTTACAACATTGAGATCGGGATAAAACGAAGTAATAGTTCTGAACATGGGCTTTGATGAATTAACACTTTGAAATACTGGTTCAGAAGACAAAATCAAAACAATTGTCAAAAGTAAAAAGAAAACAAAAATACAAGGCTTGCAATCTTCAGAGCTTCGCAGTTGATGAAAAAAATTTATATAATTATCAAAGCTCGACATTACCAAATGCAGAAAACATAGAAAATGGATGCAATAATGGAAATAATGGGTATCGTCAAAAAGTATACGCAAATATCGATTCCACCAGGCCAAATTATACTATGACCAACAGGGTAATTTTACATCGAGAGCTACGACAGACAACATTGCATACAATTCATATCAATGATGATAACTAACCAAGATAAAACGATAAAATGATGCGAGACAAACACAACAAGTTGTGAGTTTGGCACATAAAAGAATTATTAGTAAAATACGTGTTTGTCATTGGAATAAAAACCAAAATATCAGGGAAAGACTGTTACAACAAAATAACTTAATAAACAATGATAAATGCATTTCTTTTTCTTTTTTCATTTTCATATGTTGGCTTCTGACGAAATGGCTATGTCCTGGCCATTTTGTAGATTTGATCGCTTCATGAAAAGCTTGAGATTAATATATAAATGGTCGAAATCATTTGATAATGCAGTTATATTCATTACCGGTAGAGGCGCTGCGTGTAAGCGCTTTGTTCATAGACTAAGGATTTTTTTTGGTTTGTTTATGTGTGAAGATAGCGGCCGCTGATGACAATGTTGTTTCTCATAGTGAAAAAGTGAATAATTCGTCATCAAATAAGGTAGAAAGTGATAAAAAAGAGTTTGCGAAGAAAGAGTTCTCGAGTAGGTACTATGTAAGTCAAGCAAAAACTAATAGTCAAAAAATAAAAAAAAAATTCATTAAGTTATAAATTATGTACCGTGAAGCATTTATCGCGCGGATAGTGTCTTTGTTTTATGAGAAAGGGAGAATCAGACGAAGATCGTCGCTACGCCAGACGACCAGAAAGGTATGTCCTATTTAACCATATTGAGAAAATGATAAAGAAATGAATTGACATTTTAATAGATAAACATAGAATATCGGATCAAAATAACGATAACCTTATAGAAATCGAATTAAAATGCATTACAATGATATTAAACAATGATAAATGCATTAAAAATAGCAAAGAATATGGAACTGTTACAGGAAAGGTCCAGGAAAATACCAAATGAATTTAACAATACATCAAAATTATTAGCATTGTTGCAGGTATTTGTACACAGTGTAAAACCAAAATAGTCTTAGAATCTTCAGTTATTTGGATATGATGAGAAATCCAGTCATGGTATTATAAACAAAAATAGATTAACACTTTATGAATTAAGAAAGATACCTCGCCTGTTTATTTCACATCAACGACATTAATACATAAAAGATTAAAAAGCGTAAAAAAAATATACCAAATTTATTAATTTTGGCACAATATGTCCAGTCCAGTTTTATACTGGATCTCCACTCCTTAAAACAAATAAAACACGAAAGAAATAAAGCATCCTGGTTTCATGAAAACCAAATTTTATCACTTAGCCAAATGTCTTTTACAATTCTATATATAACCATTATTAAAGATGTTAGATGAAATAATAGATATTAGGTGACAGTGGCGAAGGGTCCATATAAGCACAGAGTAACTAATAATATAAGCAAACTGCAACGTCCACTACAATGGCTGGTATGTCAGCTGCATGCAAATGAACTAACTCTACGTCATCTTTTTGAACATTTAGACGGCCTAGCACTAGAAAGGCGCTTAATAACTGCGAGTACCTTTCAATGAAATCATTCAGTGCCATTAATGTAGTTTGCCAGACATAACAAAGAGCTGAGATGATGAGTACAGACAAATTCAATTCAAACAAAAAAAAGGAAAATTACTTATTGATAGCGTATTTTGTTGTTATACTTCGATCCCTGTTGGTTTATACACACTCCCCACGATACAATGTAACAATTGCTGCCGATTTGGCCATATAAAGGATAAATGCCGGTCTAAACCAAGATGTTTTAAATGTGCCCAACCCCATCCTGAATTTTCTTGTTCAGTGCCAGAGAACAAGGCAACTTGTCTCTCATGTTCTGGACCTCACTTTGCCATCAATCCCAGCTGTCCTGCCTGAGCACATGAGGCAAAAGTCAATTAAGTCTGTAATGTCCGAAGAGAATATCCCTTATTCAGAGGCTTCCCTTCGTTATCGTCCAGTCTGACGTTCCTTTGCAGACACCATCCGATCTTCCTCCCGATTGTCCACTCCCTCCCATTCTTCCAGCTTTTCCCCAGTTCGTCCTGGCCCAATAAATCCCTTAACTCCAATATATGAAATGTCTACTCCTTTTATTTCCTCTCCCATTTCTTACAAGAAAACTGTTTCCTTTAATAGTCGTCCTCCTCCTGCCCTTGGTAAGGGATATGACAAAGAAACACACAGGTTACTA
The DNA here is from genome assembly GCA_948473455.1 of Teleiodes luculella. Taxonomy (NCBI): domain Eukaryota; kingdom Metazoa; phylum Arthropoda; class Insecta; order Lepidoptera; family Gelechiidae; genus Teleiodes; species Teleiodes luculella. The sequence goes on from OX419603.1 coordinate 6,714,305, forward strand.
ACTAGTTCCCCCAAATCGTCTCAGCCAAATGGCTGTGATATTTTAAATCCTGATCCAGATTCTATTCAAAATTCCAAATTGTTCGACATTATTCAGCTTCTATTCATTTTAATACCGAATACCGAACAACGTCTCAGAAAAACTGAATCAACTCTTCTTCCACTTCCATTAATTCTTAAGCGACAGTTCTGCTTCAATGGAACTGCAAGAGCATTAGGCATAAAAAAATTGAAATTATTTCTTTGAACAACTTGCATAAACCTTTAGTTTTGGTCATCTCTGAGACGTGGCTGCTTCCGGGGTCTCGTTTCCGGATCCCGGGTCATTCATGTCTTCGCGATGACCATATCACGGGATGGGACGGTTGTTCCATTCTTGTCAAACACTCTGACACAGATTCCTCAATCCAGCTTCCTCCTCATTCCCCACGCTCGGTTTATGGTCGCACGGAGTGAGGTGTAGGCTTCGTATGTAACCACATTCCTGAGATTTTAATTGAGATTTAATTGAGCTTATTTGTAACTTAACTTTTTATTAATTTAACAGTCTGTGAACAAACAGACAAGGCGCCCAACATTATATAATCTTTTACTTGGTAGACCTTACAGAACTGAGAGAATTAGGATATTTAAATAAATACTTTTCTTGTAGAAACTAACCCGAGTTTCCTTTCAATTACGCCTAGAAATTTTAAAACCAGTTACATTCTTATGATCCAATGGATGAACCATTCTCGATGGATGAATTCTCCTCTGTTTTAGACCACCTCCATGATTCTTCATTAACCTCCAGCTCTGAATAATTCAAAATCGTCGTTAGAAATGGTAGAAAGTCGTTAAAACTATAACTTTCGACGCTCAATTTTCAAGAAGGTTTTTAAATTAAATCTGAAGCGCAGTGTGTTACCTGATGATATTTAAGTGATATCTTTATTGCTTTTGCCTATTTCAAAGGAGAAAAAAATTAAGGGTGACTAAGCAAAATAAGTCCATGGACGAGTGGCAAATAAATGAAATCCGAAAGGTTTATCCAAAGGCATCTAATATCAAGACATGTATAGAGAATCACTTCAGAACAGCTGAACCAAAGAAAATTACTTTCTTATGTTCAAAGAACAAGTTATGCCTACCTTGAGATTATATTATTATTCTTGTATCAGATCATGATGTTGAGATGCCTTTTTACAAGACAAGTGCGGTACATCGAGATCTTGATCAAACAAAATAATATAATCTGAACATAGACTTTGAACCGACTACTAGTAGCAAATATTAACGAGACCCATACAATTTTTATGCCCTAAAAGCCAAATTCTATCTCTGCTTTAGTAACAGGATCACATTGTCACGTTTTTTTTGTTATTTAGCAAAATCGTTACATTGAAATCATGTTACAATTAAGATTTAGAATCTGTCCAAAGGCTGAAAACCAACTTGATAACAAACAAACTATACCCATGTTAAGATTTTATTGCTATTTTGTTACCATATCACAATGTTGAGATGTAATTTTCACATAAAATGTACGACATTGAGATCGGGATCGAACGAAGTAATAGTTCTGAACATGGGCTTTGATGAATTAACACTTTGAAATACTTGTTCAGAATACAAAATCAAAACAGTTGTCAAAAGTAAAAAGAAAACAAAAATACAAGGCTTGTAATCTTCAGAGCTTTGCAGTCGATGAAAAAAATGTACAATAATTATTAAAGTTCGACATAACAAAATGCAGAAAACAAAGAAAATGGATGCAATAATAGAAATAATAGATTATCACTTAAACAAATGTCTTTACATATCCACATATAACCATTATTAAAGATATTAGATGAAACAATAGATATTAGGTGACAGTGGCGAAGGGTCCACCTAGCACATATAAGCACAGAGCAACTAATAATAATATAAGCAAACTGCAACGTCCACTACAATGGCTGGTATGTCAGCTGCATGCAAATGAACTAACTCTACGTCATCATTTTGAACATTTAGACGGCCTAGAACTAGAAAGGTAGACAAATAGATTAAAACTTTATTGGCACAAAAAACACAGGCAACACAAACATAAATCAAAAAGATAAGAAAGGCGCTTAATAACTGCGAGTACGTTTCAATGAAATCATTCTGTGCCATTACATGTAATTTGCCAGATATAACAAAGAGCTGAGATGATGAGTACAGACCGATTCAATTCAAACAAAAAAATGTCACTAAAACAATATAAAGAATTAGAAATGGCATTTCGAGGGAAGATTGGGATTGGTTCCGAGGCGCTTGCAGCTCTCTAACTCTTGTGTTAGAATTCGTCAACAAATAATTGAATATGCGCACTGCGTTTTGATGAAATGGCCATCCGCCAAAGGGTTGAATGGAATGGAAAAAAATACGTTGGTTTGTTAACTACGGTAACCAGCTAGAAACCGATGTTCTTCCTGTTGCTAAAGAAGCTTTGTTAATGTTAGTAAAAGCTAACTTACTCAAAACCTGTATCGATTTAGTTAGTAATTGCGGTCTTGTTGTTGCATCAGTAATATTTGACGGGTGCGCAGCAAACTTGTCTACGGCTAAATTATTGGGATGTCAGGTAGATGGTGATGCGTTGAATCCCGTATTTTTGCACAACAATAAAAACATTATTATATTTATCGATCCGTGCCACTTAAAGTTGGTAAGGAACACTTTGGGCGAAAAGTTGTATTTAAGAAATCGAGAATGGTCATGTCATGGGATTATGTAAAACTCTTAGTGGAACTTAAGGAAAATGAAGGATTTCATTTAGCCAACTAAGTCAGAAGTGCTCATGTTAACTTCAAGAGTTAATTTTAAGATGTTAACTTCAAGAGTAAAAAAAGTAAACACCAATCTAGACCAAATAAAATTTAAGTACTTCTGTCTGGACTCTGGAAGCGAATCCAAAACATTGACTGTTGGCAACACCAACAAATGTCTTTGTGTTAGTGTCAAACTGAAAGTTTTCGCGCTATGTTAATTTGCATCTCTTCCATACGATACGGTGATTATTGTAATTATTGTTTCTTGCCAATATAAGTATCAAGTCAAGCCAATTTGTGTTTTCTCCGAATTTCAGTTGTCGAATTTTGAAACAAAATATTTTTCAAGAAGAGGCAGATACAAGGACTATTTTTCATGCTTCTAAAGCGGAATTAGGCTCAAGAATTTTAATGAAAGCCTCTCATACTGACGTTTTGATTATTTTGTTAGGAAATATGCACAAACTTATGGAATCACAATTTTGCCTTGCCAGTTCAGCAACTAGAAAGACTAATAATGAAACTGTTAATTGCATTAATTGCACCGATTTAGCGTTGAAGTTAGGAATCAAATTATGCCAAAGTCTTCCCGCCTTCCATGCATTTACAGGTTGCGATTACACAGCAGCATTTTATAATAAAGAAAAAGTAAAACTTTTTCAGCTATTTTCGAAAAATGAAAAATATTGAACAATTTTTGCATCATTAACAGATGCTGCTGATATTTTCATTGACGAAAAAATTAAGACTGTTCAAGGATTTACGACTAGTATGTATGGTATCAAGAACTGCGCCAGTGTGAATGATGCGAGATATCGCATTTTTTTTAAATACTCTGCTAAAGAAGACTGCGAGCACTTAATTAAAAAGGCTTCGACTCCAACTCCATACCACCATGCTGGATATCATTAATTCAGAAAATTTTACGAACTATTTTCGTAAATTCCATGTGGCTTAATGCAACGGATCCAATATGCGTGAAATTTCAGCCTGAGAACTGCGGTCTGCGGTTGGTTCTTTGATGAATATTTAAAACCAGTAGGATTCATTGGGGATCATACACCTTCAAAGATGCTTTAAATTATAATTGAAGCGAAAAATTAAGATCATTGAGCTTGGGCCACAGAACATTTAAAAGAGGTTAGGGCGGCGCTGTGGGCGGGGCCGGCGCTCCAAGACTATGAGCAAACGCTCATACTCCACGCAAAGACGCGATCGCGCTGTCTAACTCACACATAGCTATAAAAATGTACATCGGTATGCGTGCATGCGTATGATTCGTTTCCATTTGAAATCGCGTGATTGAGCGGCGCTATGATTGGCTAGATTTGAAATTGCAAATATGTGCGTAAACTTCATCTTTATTGAAGTACAGATGTAGTGGAGGTAAAAGGTGGGGTGGAATCGGCGACACCGGATTTCATACGGACGGCGCATTATCGCCATTCTAACCTCTTTTAAATGTTCTGTGGCTTGGGCAGGGACTTGAACCCGCACCTCCTGGGCTATCCGGGCCGTACAGGCGTACTACCAATTATACCACCAAGTCTCCGTACAAACCCAACGAAAGCCGTTTTTCGCTTCGATTATAATTTAACTAGCGACCCGCCTCGGCTCCGCACGGGAAAATGGTTATTGTGGGTTATCCTTAAGTATATTATGCATGTATTATACATATAAACCTTCCTCTTGAAATCATAACTAGCGACCCGCCTCGGCTCCGCACGGGAAAATGGTTATTGTGGGTTATCCTTAAGCATATTATGCATGTATTATACATATAAACCTTCCTCTTGAAATCACTCTATTTATTAAAAAACCGCATCAAAATCCGTTGCGTAGTTTTAATGATTTAAGCATACATAGGGACATAGGGACAGAGAAAGCGACTTTGTTTTATACTATGTAGTGATAGTGATAGTATACGCTAACAGGCGTCATCTGTTGGAAAATCAATAAACTATAGAAGACATTGTCGAAAGAAACGAAACGGAGTGTGATGACGAAGAAGATTCAGAAGTGGGAGATCAAAGTTTGATGTCCGATGAGTCACGTTAAACAGTATCACTAGAGATGTGTAGGTAATGCAATATCACACATAACGCGAGTATTGTAACCAGTACACGTACACATCACACATTAGCTATTATGGAAGAAAATAAACTTCTTTCGGGTCAGTTAGAAAAAAATAAAATCAAAAACACTTTTTTTGGGTGCTATCTAACTCGAGTAATGCAGTCGCGCGCAGGTAATGTTATAATAAAGTAATATGTGCTGACGGTACGGAATACTACAGAGCATTTCTTCGTACTAAGTAACAAATTTCATTCAACATTTCGGGTAATGTTTAGGGTGATGTGTAATGGTACAGGGTGATATCACCTTTTCGAAAGTAATGAGTAATGTGATATGGCATTAATAAAACGTACTGTTTTGCGCGTGTCTAACTATAACTCACCAGTTTTGTTCAGAAGCGCTGCCTGGTGGGCGGAGCGCGCGCCCCCCCGCCCCCCGCGAGCCGCTCGCACACCGCCTCCAGCTGCGCGTCCAGCATCAGCGACGCGATCTGATCGTCCGACAACATCTCCATGCTGGAACAACACCTAACATCAAGTCAAAGGTTACACGCTCAGTCTGGTCCAATCAGTCTGCTCAGAATGACGAGAGAATTATCGTTTAACCGGTTGACTGACGGACTGATGGTTATATTGGGCTCAATTCTGCCGTGTCCGCTAAAATCACTAAATTTTAGTTGTTGGTCTCTTTCATTCATATGGGAATCGAGAAGAAAGATGAATGATTTAATTTCGAATGAATGATATTTAAAATAAGCAGCGCAGCTGTTAAATTCAGCTTAATTTAGTCAAGATGTTTTTAAATTCCTGCTGAATTAAGCGTAAAATCGAAGTTTAGCAATCACCTGTCCCTTTTCGTTCTTAAGAACGTGATAGAGACATAACAACTTAAATTTGGATATGTTAGCGGCCACGCAGAATTGACCCCATTGTACTGGCAACAAAGTTACCTAGAAAAAAAAAGTATCAAATTAGGTGAATCCAAAGAATTCTAACTTATGTTGCCAATACAAAATACTTAAATAAATGCTTAAATTAACTTTTAATGTACTTAAATTCACTTTTGGTGTTCTTAAATTAACTTTAGTGCAACCTAAATTAACTAATAATGAGAGACGGAGACGATGTTTTTCGTAAAACCTACCAAAGAAATGCTTTTATAGAATAGAATATACTTATATGTAAAGTTTAGGTAATTTAGTTATTAATATTTAGTATTGTTTACCTGTGCAGGCTGTCCGTGTCAGAGAATCGCTCGTCGGAAGATGAGGCGCCCTCGTGCGGGGGGGAGCGGCGCGGGGAGTGCGCGCGCGGGGTGCGGGGCAGCGACACAGAGCCGCGCCGCTCGCCGAACAGAGACAACCCTGGGGGGAAACACCATTCATTTATAACAGGCTCTAGACAACCCTGGGGGGAAACACCATTCGTTTATAACAGCTTCTAGAGTACCTTGGGGGGAAACACCATTCGTTTATAACAGGTTCTAGACAACCCTGGGGGGAAACACCATTCATTTATAACAGCTTCTAGACAACCCTGGGGGGAAACACCATTCATTTATAACAGCTTCTAGACAACCCTGGGGGGAAACACCATTCATTTATAACAGCTTCTAGAGAACCCTGGGGGTAAACACCATTCATTTATAACAGCTTCTAGACAACCCTGGGGGGAAATACCATTCATTTATAACAGGTTATAGACAACCCTGGGGGGAAACACCATTCATTTATAACAGCTTCTAGACAACCCTGGGGGGAAACACCATTCATTTATAACAGCTTCTAGACAACCCTGGGGGGAAACACCATTCATTTATAACAGCTTCTAGAGAACCCTGGGGGTAAACACCATTCATTTATAACAGCTTCTAGACAACCCTGGGGGGAAACACCGTTCATTTATAACAGCTTCTAGACAACCCTGGGGGGAAACACCATTCATTTATAACAGCTTCTAGACAACCCTGGGGGGAAATACCATTCATTTATAACAGGTTATAGACAACCCTGGGGGGAAACACCATTCATTTATAACAGCTTCTAGACAACCCTGGGGGGAAACACCATTCATTTATAACAGCTTCTAGACAACCCTGGGGGGAAACACCATTCATTTATAACAGCTTCTAGAGAACCCTGGGGGGAAACACCGTTCAATTATAACAGGCTCTAGACAACCCTGGGAGGAAACACGATTCATTTATAACAGATTTTAGACAACCCTCTGGGAAAATACCATTCATTTATAATAGGTTCTGGACAACCCTGGGGGGAAACACCATTCATTTATAACAGGTTCTAGACAAGACAACCCTAGGGGGAAACACCATTCGTTTATAACAGGCTCTAGACAACCCTGGGGGGAAACATCATTCATTTAGAACAGATTTTAGACAACCCTCTGGGGAAATACCATTCATTTATAATAGGTTCTGGACAACCCTGGGGGGAAACACCATTCATTTATAACAGCTTCTAGAGAACCCTGGGGGGAAACACCATTCATTTATAACAGCTTCTAGACAACCCTGGGGGGAAACACCATTCATTTATAACAGCTTCTAGACAACCCTGGGGGGAAACACCATTCATTTATAACAGGTTCTAGACAACCCTGGGGGGAAACACCATTCATTTATAACAGGTTCTAGACAACCCTGGGGGGAAATACCATTCATTTATAACAGGTTCTAGACAACCCTGGGAGGAAACACCGTTCATTTATAATACGAGCTACACACGTCTGCCTTGTATCCTGAACAGAGCGAGATGCAGTTATACGCTAGAGTGAGCGCGGTGATTTTTATCTCATTCTAACGCATAACTGCGTCTCGCTCTGTTTGGCAAACACAGCACGCGTGTGGAGGCCATATAACAGGTTCTAGATTTAGCGCGTCCTACAATAGTGCATTGAAGACTTGAGACCTTCTGACACGCATGTGTAATTCCTAATTACAACGTTATTCTCTCCCATTACGATCGCATTTTCATTGCGGTAACGTAGTGCACTGATTTTTACTAACTACAACCTTAGACTTTCTTACTATGGTTGTATTAGTTGCTACGTCTTCCGGAAGTTCCGGCGCGTGGCCGCTATTCAAGAACCTTTTTTCCCCAGCGGCCATCGGTTCTACGTGCAATGTGCTCGCCAACTGCCACTTAAGTTTCGCGATTCTTTGGACTATGTCGGTGACTCGATCAGACTCATGGTGCAAAGCTCAGCTGGAATGGAGAGCGTGGTCTAATTGTAAGACCTTGTTTTCTTGGACCATGGGTAAGAAGAGTATACGCACGACAAAATTGTCTGTCCTGCGTGAACGGTCATGCTGAGGGCAGGAACGAGTGGAGAAAGTAGAAAGAAATGGTCCTCAGAAAGCTCACCTTGGAACATCTCCTTCATCTTCTCCCCGGTGTCGTGTATGAGCACGTCCAGGCTCTGCCTCCGGCCGCGCTCCAGCTCGGCGCGGATGGCTGCGCTGCGGTCCACTGTCCTGATGATGCGCCGCGGAGACGCCGCAGACACCTTCGACTCCATCGGGCTCGGCGGCGACAGCTTCTCCGGCGTTGCCCGGGGTCGTAGGGAACATTTCTCGAAGCTTACCTGGAGAATGAAAGTTTTGATAGAGCCCCAGCTATTGTATGTATCTTCTTTAAAAATCGCAAAAACTAACGGTCATACCAGAAAATAATTTAAAACATGCCACTTTTCTTAATAGTTTTGTATAAATATCACATACATGATGACATTTTTGTCGCTCTAGTTTTGTTACATAGTTCGAGTCATTTTCCGTAGATGGCGCTAAACACAGATCTAATATAGATTTTTCTATTGTTAATTCGTTTGCATTGAATATTCTCTATCATGCTCAATATAAATGTCTGTATTTGTTTTTGTTCTGTGCAATAAAGTACATTTTTATTTTTTTTTACCTATAAAAAAAGCAGTCGCAGCCACTCCTCTAGCTTGTCGCTGGTTGTGTGTATGCTCACCTCCTCGGGGCTGGAGTAGTCCAGGTCGATCTCTGTCCAGGTGTCGGGGTCAGTGCCCGGCCGCTGCTCGCTGCTCCGTCGCAGCCACTCCTCTAGCTTGTCGCTGGTTGTGTGTATGCTCACCTCCTCGGGGCTGGAGTAGTCCAGGTCGATCTCTGTCCAGGTGTCGGGGTCAGTGCCCGGCCGCTGCTCGCTGCTCCGTCGCAGCCACTCCTCTAGCTTGTCGCTGGTTGTGTGTATGCTCACCTCCTCGGGGCTGGAGTAGTCCAGGTCGATCTCTGTCCAGGTGTCGGGGTCAGTGCCCGGCCGCTGCTCGCTGCTCCGTCGCAGCCACTCCTCTAGCTTGTCGCTGGTTGTGTGTATGCTCACCTCCTCGGGGCTGGAGTAGTCCAGGTCGATCTCTGTCCAGGTGTCGGGGTCAGTGCCCGGCCGCTGCTCGCTGCTCCGTCGCAGCCACTCCTCTAGCTTGTCGCTGGTTGTGTGTATGCTCACCTCCTCGGGGCTGGAGTAGTCCAGGTCGATCTCTGTCCAGGTGTCGGGGTCAGTGCCCGGCCGCTGCTCGCTGCTCCGTCGCAGCCACTCCTCTAGCTTGTCGCTGGTTGTGTGTATGCTCACCTCCTCGGGGCTGGAGTAGTCCAGGTCGATCTCTGTCCAGGTGTCGGGGTCAGTGCCCGGCCGCTGCTCGCTGCTCCGTCGCAGCCACTCCTCTAGCTTGTCGCTGGTTGTGTGTATGCTCACCTCCTCGGGGCTGGAGTAGTCCAGGTCGATCTCTGTCCAGGTGTCGGGGTCAGTGCCCGGCCGCTGCTCGCTGCTCCGTCGCAGCCACTCCTCTAGCTTGTCGCTGGTTGTGTGTATGCTCACCTCCTCGGGGCTGGAGTAGTCCAGGTCGATCTCTGTCCAGGTGTCGGGGTCAGTGCCCGGCCGCTGCTCGCTGCTCCGTCGCAGCCACTCCTCTAGCTTGTCGCTGGTTGTGTGTATGCTCACCTCCTCGGGGCTGGAGTAGTCCAGGTCGATCTCTGTCCAGGTGTCGGGGTCAGTGCCCGGCCGCTGCTCGCTGCTCCGTCGCAGCCACTCCTCTAGCTTGTCGCTGGTTGTGTGTATGCTCACCTCCTCGGGGCTGGAGTAGTCCAGGTCGATCTCTGTCCAGGTGTCGGGGTCAGTGCCCGGCCGCTGCTCGCTGCTCCGTCGCAGCCACTCCTCTAGCTTGTCGCTGGTTGTGTGTATGCTCACCTCCTCGGGGCTGGAGTAGTCCAGGTCGATCTCTGTCCAGGTGTCGGGGTCAGTGCCCGGCCGCTGCTCGCTGCTCCGTCGCAGCCACTCCTCTAGCTTGTCGCTGGTTGTGTGTATGCTCACCTCCTCGGGGCTGGAGTAGTCCAGGTCGATCTCTGTCCAGGTGTCGGGGTCAGTGCCCGGCCGCTGCTCGCTGCTCCGTCGCAGCCACTCCTCTAGCTTGTCGCTGGTTGTGTGTATGCTCACCTCCTCGGGGCTGGAGTAGTCCAGGTCGATCTCTGTCCAGGTGTCGGGGTCAGTGCCCGGCCGCTGCTCGCTGCTCCGTCGCAGCCACTCCTCTAGCTTGTCGCTGGTTGTGTGTATGCTCACCTCCTCGGGGCTGGAGTAGTCCAGGTCGATCTCTGTCCAGGTGTCGGGGTCAGTGCCCGGCCGCTGCTCGCTGCTCCGTCGCAGCCACTCCTCTAGCTTGTCGCTGGTTGTGTGTATGCTCACCTCCTCGGGGCTGGAGTAGTCCAGGTCGATCTCTGTCCAGGTGTCGGGGTCAGTGCCCGGCCGCTGCTCGCTGCTCCGTCGCAGCCACTCCTCTAGCTTGTCGCTGGTTGTGTGTATGCTCACCTCCTCGGGGCTGGAGTAGTCCAGGTCGATCTCTGTCCAGGTGTCGGGGTCAGTGCCCGGCCGCTGCTCGCTGCTCCGTCGCAGCCACTCCTCTAGCTTGTCGCTGGTTGTGTGTATGCTCACCTCCTCGGGGCTGGAGTAGTCCAGGTCGATCTCTGTCCAGGTGTCGGGGTCAGTGCCCGGCCGCTGCTCGCTGCTCCGTCGCAGCCACTCCTCTAGCTTGTCGCTGGTTGTGTGTATGCTCACCTCCTCGGGGCTGGAGTAGTCCAGGTCGATCTCTGTCCAGGTGTCGGGGTCAGTGCCCGGCCGCTGCTCGCTGCTCCGTCGCAGCCACTCCTCTAGCTTGTCGCTGGTTGTGTGTATGCTCACCTCCTCGGGGCTGGAGTAGTCCAGGTCGATCTCTGTCCAGGTGTCGGGGTCAGTGCCCGGCCGCTGCTCGCTGCTCCGTCGCAGCCACTCCTCTAGCTTGTCGCTGGTTGTGTGTATGCTCACCTCCTCGGGGCTGGAGTAGTCCAGGTCGATCTCTGTCCAGGTGTCGGGGTCAGTGCCCGGCCGCTGCTCGCTGCTCCGTCGCAGCCACTCCTCTAGCTTGTCGCTGGTTGTGTGTATGCTCACCTCCTCGGGGCTGGAGTAGTCCAGGTCGATCTCTGTCCAGGTGTCGGGGTCAGTGCCCGGCCGCTGCTCGCTGCTCCGTCGCAGCCACTCCTCTAGCTTGTCGCTGGTTGTGTGTATGCTCACCTCCTCGGGGCTGGAGTAGTCCAGGTCGATCTCTGTCCAGGTGTCGGGGTCAGTGCCCGGCCGCTGCTCGCTGCTCCGTCGCAGCCACTCTCTCACGCTCGCGTCGGCGCTGCTCTCGCACAGTTCCTCTAGCTTGTCGCTGGTCGTTGTGTTCGTGTCGCTGGCCGTGTCTGTTGTCGTTGACCGATCTATATCTGACAAATTGAAAATTTTTTGGTCCTAGTTTACCAACAAACATAAATGCTCGATACGACGCCTCTTTGAGATTAATTTGGTATGATCACAGAATGACAAAAGGGCGATTAAATATTATGTAGGATTTGTCTGTTGCTGAACTTGAGCCCCGCCATTTTTGTAATTTGTGACTTGGGCATAAGTAGCTAACAATATTTACCAAAGGCCCTCTCAACATTTTAAGTTTGATTTCGTACAAGTACAGTCTGGCAAAAAAGTCGTGAAACGGAACTAATCTTTTCAGAAATATCTATAAGTTAGAGCGTGACAGCATGATATAAAATGGCAACACCGTAAAGGAAGTGGCGATCTATTATTATATGACTTTTTTGTCAGATTGTAAAATAATCTTTATCATCTAAAATTCAGAAAAAAGGGATATTTAAAATCTGTTTTCCATTTTTGTCGGATTGTAATACTGTTTTGATTTGACTGAGATTGATTGGTTAATTAATCAGATGTTTTTTTTATTACATGACCCCAACGACTCACTCTTTATCACTTTATTATTTACTAGCGACGTAGCGACCCGCCCCGGCGGAAATTGGTTATTGTGGGTTATCTTTAAGTATATTATGCATGTATTAATAGATAGAGTGAATTAAGACGAAGGTTTATATGTATAAACCTTCGTCTTAATTCACTCTATCTATTAAAAAAAACCGCCTCAAAATCCGTTGCGTAGTTTTAAATATTTAAGCATACATACATAGGGATATAGGGACATAGGGACAGAGAAAGCGACTTTGTTTTATACTATGTAGTGACTAGTAGGTATTTACTCAAAGAAAATGTTCCTAAAAATGTGTTGAGGAATTTAAATTGTTCTTTCCACTCACCGTTGCCCCCGTTCATAGTGGAATGCCTTCTGGAGCGGTGTTTGTGTATTTCATCTGAAATACGCTCCAGGTTCCTTAGCGCCGACGAGTATTGCTGCTTCGCTTCAGCCACCTGTTCTTCTAAAGTCTGAATGCGAGCCTTCTGGACTTCTAGGGCTGCGTTTATGCGTGCTTTTTCCTCGAAGTATGGCCTGTGTTTTACAATTTTATAAAAGGTTTATATTCAAAGCCTAATTGAAATAAATACCACAAGAAACAAGAACTAACAGGATTTTTTTACACGGAAAATTAATGTTGTGTTGTTTAGTTATGTATGATCTATCTACATTATGCATGCATTAACTAACGTTAAGTTCTGAGACATAAAAATATTTGTGCATTTTAGCACTAAAAAACAAAACTGCTTTTGGTGAGGCTTGCCAGTAGGCTACGTAAAAAGCGACAAGCTCTAGAAGCTGTCTAACGCGACACATTGACAGAATTAATATGGCTCTAATATCACTATGTCGCGTTTGACAGCTTCTCTAGCTTGTCGCTTCTTACGTAGTAAGCCTACAGATTGATATGAATGTTTTTTGATATTGGGGCAATTGATAAAACTTGCATATGCATGCATACCTAAATAGCATATCACTACGGATATTATACAATGCATTAAGTGTGATGTGAATACATCTCAGAAGGAAAAAATATATTAGTATTAGATATTTTCATGTCACAGAACATACTAAACTAAAACATGCACATAAAAAGAAAGTAAAATAATAGGTACCAATGTTATACGTGCTGCGTAGGGTCGTGCGGCCTGCGAAAGAAAATAGTGCAACTAAAAAAGCGAAGAAAATCATTCAGTGCTTTAGCAGAATGTCAACAAGATTATCTTGTAGCGCTAATCATGGTAAACCGTAAAAAACTAAAAACTACTAAAACTTAAGGATTGGTTGTAGCCATATTTTATAACCATACAAATATTCCCATTCCTGGTCATACCTCTATCTATGCATATTTATTATTGTAGATTATTGTTTTTAACGGTGTACCATGGATATTAGATGCAATTTTTTAAAGGTAATCTAAATAGGGTAATTTTTTTGTAAGGTTCGCTAGTTACTATAAAATATCTTAAATATCGGAGACATTTTTTTTGTTAAGCAGGCATGTTCCTTTATACAAATTACAATTTAATGAACAATAGATTGCACAGTACAGAGCATGTGGCAATTTAATGATCAACAAAGTATATATTATTACAATTTGTGGCTTCGTGAAATATCATAGCCCAGTTAATAGTAACGGTTTAACTCAAATTAAAAATAATGCAATAGGTATGTATACTGGCTAGTAAAATAAGCTTCGTCAAAACAATATTTTATAAGGAAAAATAAGGGAATACTAACTTGTGTACTAACTTCCAGCATAGTGTAAGACAATTTATCAATCAATACAGTTAACATACCTATTCAGGAAAACTGTTATTTAATCAATTATGACACGACAAATTATTTTTACAAGCAATTATTCAAATAAAAATATATCTTAGAAACAAATTAGCAGAGCAAAACTGCAAATTAATATTAGAAAAAGATAGATTAATACAAACCGACCAGGAAAATAAAAACTTTGTTTGAGGAAAACTAAAGGAGCTAACTTTATACAAACAGGAAGCATTGGTTCTAACAAAACTTAAAAAATAGAATATAGGTACATATTTTAGTGCACACTAGGAATGACAAAAAATACAGTCCACAATGGTAAAAGTGTACAAAAAGGTGCCCTTAAACTTATTAACTTCTGCTCTGACCGTATAAAAGCCAATGATGAATAAAACATTCTAATTTTGAAAAGAATTCTGGCGAACTTTTCTGGTTAGGTTTTAACCCTTTATAAGGAAAAACAACTTTACAAAATGCATTCGTTTTCGACTTTATGTTTAGGGAATAAGGTTAAAATTAAAGTGGCAATATAGCTCGTAAAGGTTTAACTACGTCTTTTTTGTGAGTTTTTGTACAGGTATCATGTTATTCCGTACCTGGATTTGGTGATATGTCGCTTGAGGCTGTTCTGCAGTTGTTGCACGAGGGCCGCGGCCGCGCGATGGGCCGCCGCCTTAGTGCGCTGTGTTGCCATCGTCTGAGCACGGTCGGCCTCCGCCTATACACATACACTGATTGCTCAAACAGGATAATTACACATTTAGTTGCTGATCATACTAATATTATAAAGAGGAAAGATTTGTATTTTTGTGTGTGCGTGTGTGTGTCATCGAGTGTGTGTGTATATGTTTGTAATGAATAAAGTCAAACTTCTGAGCCGATTTTAAAAATTCGTTCACATTTAGAAAGCTACATTCACCCTGAGTAACATAAGCTACCTTTTACCGCAGGGAAATTCCACATTCCCACGGAAAAAACTGTTAACGCGGGCGGAATCGCGGCGGAAAGCTAGGCTATTACATATAATTGAAAAACGATTTGTATAAATTATCAACGTATGCGTCGACAAACTATCAGAGGGGTTGGGTAAAATTAAAATTATAAGGGCAATTCTTATTTTTTTTGACCCAATGGGACAAATGATTTCAAGAGGTCGTGCTGAGTGCGCGGGCGCTGCATCGGGACTTCGGGACTGGACTGAACCCTGAACATTACGCGTCTAGAATTCTAGATATTCTATGCTCCGACAAATAGATAGATATACGCTAGATAGATAGAATCTTCATTGTCAAACAAAACACAAATAAAACAGAACATTTTACAAGAGAACACTAAGCTGATAACTTTGTACGTTTTTTCCCTTCTGCAGAGCTGATACCACTCTGGAGTGTATTTGCACCACACCAAAGTGATCAGAAATGAATAAAAAGAATTCGGGCAATAAGGGGCATAATACTTTCTTATCCAGCAGAAGTCTATATTTAGTTGGAGAGGGATTGGGCAAAAGATTTACCCACAGACCACTATCTATCTATCTATCTATATGGGGGACGTCTGCGAGTAGCGCAGACGGGTGATCAGCTCCCGGTATGGGAACTATTTCACCCCTAATCCCAGCCTGATGATGCCACTCATCCGTATGTAGTGAGCTTCCCCTCCTATCTGCGCGCCTCGCCTTCAAGAATGTGTCGCGCAGCCCGCTTCCCTAGGCCCCCAGTCGCAAGAACGGTAACCGGGAAAGCGCGGACAGGCAAGCAGCGGGCGAATGGCCACGGTGTCGGCATGGTGCCTCTGCCGGGTCCCCACCCCGCAAGCCCTACGCACCGCCCCAGCCCGCCCCGCTTCCGAGGGGTTCGAGAGCTTGCCGCACAGTTTTTCCACCTCTCTCAGGTTCGCGAAGACTAGTGGTTCTGCTACTACTCAGCATCATGACACCATCAAGGGGCTCTGGTTTTACTGCTGCCCCTGCGTCATCCCCTCAAACCTACCGGTAGCCCTACAGAATCTTAAGATGTTTTCTAATGTTATTTCAGCTAGTTCGTTTGTTTCTATTCTGTCCGTGCCTATGATCTCCCATCTGACCACAGACCACTGGAACCCGAGGGGATTTATTCTAGCCAAGAGTCAATGTATAGGCACAGAAGAAAATAATAGTACTAACCCGTACAGAAAGGACACTCACCCCCTGCGCTAAAATGAGTTCCCCGCCCGATATAGCGCCCCACGCCCCGCACCCCGCAGGCGCCGCGGGACTCCGGCGGTGTTGTTCGGGAGTGTTTAATATATCGCCTAGCACCATTGACTTGTAGTTGTTATTCATTTGTTATTAAAAAAGAAGTAGCTTGTCAAAACGCGTTTTCTGTATGAAGTGACCGACCTGTGGTATAGGTAAAAACGACAATGACAAACTTGACCTGGTTAACGCGATGAGTAGCATGGTTGAGCATCTCCTGCCAGGCGGGGTCGAGCGTGACGCCGCCGGCGGAGCCCTCTGCCAGCCTCTGGAGCCCCTGCTCCGCCAAGTACACCATCTCTCTGGCGGCCGCGTGGGCGCTGTTCGCTTTGTCGTATGCCAGTGTCGCCGTTTGCAGCTCCTGGGACGTCTGACAAACAGAGATTTTTTTAAGGTCCTCTGTAGGACCTACTATGTAAGTAGCGACAGGCTTGAGAAGCTAGTTAGTAGTAGGGCCTACTGGCCTACTGTTCTGCAAGCTTTTAATTTTAATCAAAATTTTTAGTTATGCATGAAATGCGTCCAGTGACATATCCTATAGATACCTGCCCCTCTAACATGCCCGGGCCACGCGTGACCCGTGACAGACATAATATTGTCGTGCGTATTTTCTTATCCTATTTGAGTATATTTCAATATGGCGGGTTTTATGGCAGTTAAATGTGCCCTAACTTTTGTCATAGTACAACAGATAGGGAATAAGTTTTTAATTTTCCTTTCTATTCATTTGCCCTCGATCTTTCTAAACTTTTTTTTCAGATTTAGTTGTCATATTGGCAGACATTGCTCTGTGATAGTGATCTTGATCATCTTTCTTTTCAGATTCTAGAAATATTCCTTCTGGGAATAAGTCATTTACTTTACGACATAAATACCGTCGTTCATATTATATGCAGTACAAAATTGAGACAACAAAAAAATAATAATATGATGGGAATGAGGTTTTCTATGTCATATATTTTTATCCTGTAAGCTTTTACTGTAGTCCTTTCAAATGCAAAACATCTCAGCTATTTTAGACAGTTTTGCATCTAAAAATATTAATATACCCAGCCAATTCAAACCTTTTTAGAGAATATCTTTTCTCTCATCGTAATCATGTTAATTTATTTATTTATTCAATTATTTAATGCCCAATTATTAGAGACACAACAGGCTCGCAGCATATCTCTGTACATTAATATGTAATTAAAATGAAACTCAAAATACTTACAATATTGGCTCTGAATCTGGCCTCATAGTAAGGGCGGGCTTTGTGCACACTGGTGCCGAGCTTCTTGGTGAGCTGCTGTATGCGCAGATGACCTTCAGCAAGGAGTCTCCGGAAAGCCAGCCGTGCTTCGTCCAGCTCCACTTCCAGTCGGTTGATCTCATCTGTGGCCGTGTTCAGTCGTTCCAACTCAATCTAGTGGAACAATTTACAATGTTAACCTTAAAAATATACAAATATCTCTCTTTGTAAATAAACTAGCATATTAGTATGTTCAAAACATCTATGTAATAAATTTTTCAGTAATTTGTTCAAACCATGACTATAATACACTGCATTTGTTGGGAGAGCTTATTGTTTTGCATGTTGTGGAGCAATTACAAGTAGGTGTAGGTGATTTGTATGAATATTGCAATGATTGAAGTATCTCTCATTAAGCCAGTATTGAGCTTTTAATATCTACTGTTCATAGGCAAAAGTACAATTTCATAGCCTTAAAATCTTGTGCAAGGTTAGGTTAATTTAAAAAGAAAAAAAAAAAGGTAATTCAGTTTATGCATGGTCTAAATAAATGCCATGAGTTTATGTATCAGCCAGGCAGGCAGGGGCCATGCTTGGGTACGTTGGTTACCAACATTTCGCGTAGGTAGGTAATTTTATCGTTAAAAAACTAGGTACTGGATTTAAGTTCCTAGTAGCACATAACTGCTCGTAAATTAAGCTCATATGGCCTTGTCATTGGTTTCAATGTTTCAATAGATATAAAATCGATTATCACCTGTACTCGCGGATCCAGAGCTTCCGAACTTTCCGCCCCTTCGTTCATTGTTTCTAACAGCGGCCGTACATTTCTATTACAACTACATAATATCACACAATCTCTTCATTTTTTACATTGTACTTTTATTTGAATGAAACATTATCACAGTCAGCCACTTTAGCCAGCAAGCCCGAGAGAAAAAGGAAGGAAAGAAAATAATGGTAGGTAGGTACCTACCGCACGCAAGGATTCACAGCATTTTTTTTCCTGATCATCTGTCAGTCAGTCAGTCACAGACAGTTTTTTTTTTTAATTTCTTTCTCCCTTGTGGGAAAGGCAAAGGGATCTAAGCCCATACAGCCTAGTCTTTAGTAGTTTCTTGCATTATCCAAGTTTAATGTCTTCAGTCATTATTTCTTCAGTTTCATTTCGTCGTCTTTAGTCATTTCTTGGTAGTTTCATTTCTTGTTACGGGATCATTGAAATGCAAGGGTGGTTCTTACATTCCAATGATACTGAAGTTTAACGCGGGGTATCAAACCAGAAACAGCTAACCACTCATTATTTCTCACTTTCATTGAATAGTTCTTCTTTAACGGCACATTATCGCACTAATTCCACCATATTAACACCACAATTACCATGAAAAACTAATTTTAAAAAGGACGAAACAATGAACCCGCCATTTCCTCTCGATTCCCGCGTAAAACCCCAGTCACAGACAGACAGAGACATTTTTTTTTTTTAGTTTCTTTCTCCCTTATGGGAAAGGCAAAGGGATCTAAGCCCATACAGCCTAGTCTTTAGTAGTTTCTTGCATTATCCAAGTTTAATGTTTTCATCTTAGTATTTTTTTCTTCTTCAGTTTCATTTCGTCGTCTTTAGTCATTTCTTGCATCCATGTTAAACGTCTTCAGTAGTTTCATTTTTTGTTACGGGATCATTGAAATGCAAGGGTGGTTCTTACATTCCAATGATACTAAAGTTTAACGCGGGGTATCAAATCAGAAACAGCTAACCACTCATTATTTCTCACTTTAATTGAATAGTTCTTCTTTAACGGCACATTATCGCACTAATTCCACCATATTAACACCACAATTACCATGAAAAACTAATTTTATTAAGGACGAAACAATGAACCCGCCATTTCCTCTCGATTCCCGCGTAAAAACCACAGACAGAGACAGCTCCGCTGTCACAAAGCAAAAAGTTCACTCAATATTTTTTTTATCGAGTAGGAAAAGCTTTTTTTACCATAGAGCCCAATTAAGATTTTAAAAAGGTACTATGTGCCATTAGGCTGACAAAAAACGCACATCATACATACGGTGACTGGTGGTGGATCAATATTAATATTTTTTTCTTTTTGGATCAATGACTTAAGAAAGAGTGATGGGCATACTGTATGTTGTGGTAATAAGTCTGCGGTCGGAATAACCACTAGAAAGGCGATGTGGGCGGGGCCGGCGCGCCAAGACTATGAGCAAAACGCTCATACTTCACGCAAAGAACCGATCGCGCTGTCTAACTCACACATAGCTATAAAAATGTACATCGGTTTGCGTGCATGCGTATGATTCGTTTCCATTTGAAATCGCGTGATTGAGCGGCGCTATGATTGGCTAGATTTGAAATTGCAAATATGTGCGTAAACTTCATCTTTATTGAAGTACAGATGTAGTGGAGGTGAAAGGTGGGGTGGAATCGGCGACACCGGATTTCATACGGACGGCGCATTATCGCCATTCTAACCTCTTTTAAATGTTCTGTGGTTCCTTTCCTAACTTTCTGCCCTGCCTCAGAGACAGACAACCAAAGAGATTTGAAGAGCCAGCTTCGCTTTAGATAGAGAGAGCCTAGTCAAGTGTTTTTTTTTTTTTTTTTTTTTTTAATTTATGGCTTCTGCTACTTTGCAATTCAGCCAATGTCAGGTAGATGCTTATCACAGTGGAAAACACATTGCACCAAGTTTATAAAACGAAATGCACCAAACATTAAAAAGATTTTTTTCTGTAACAAAGAAAAGGACACTGTTAAGGACAACACAACACAAATACAATACATATTATAATTTGATATTGTTAATGTTAATAAATTTGGCTAAACACATAAAGCTTTTCTCATTGGGAATTGTTAATAAATGATTTAAATTAAGGGGAAAAGCAACAACACTATTGGCCAGTAACGAATACAAAGGAGGACATTTACTATTAAGAGGGCACTGGAAGAAAATGTGGTCGATAGTACCCACGTCTTCACCACAAGCGCAAGCAGGACTGTCTTTTAGACGGAATTTATGAAGTCGTACAGGGGAACAAGTATGACCAAGTCTCAACCTAATCAGCACACTAGTAACTCTTTTACTAAATGAACGATAAATGGGTTTAAAAAACCAAGGCCGCGGAGCTATTGTGGGCTGAATAGAAGAAAATTGGTAAGTAGACGATGACCATTTACTTTTCCATTCAGAATTTAAATATTTAATTGGTAAAGAAATCAGGTCGTGTGAAAAGTTTTGATAAAAAGTACGGTCGCCACAACTAACTGCCTCTTTGGCGAGTCTATCCGCCGTTTCGTTACCCTGAATACCGGTATGGCTAGGCACCCAAGACAAAACGACATTTAAGTTTGAATTACGACATACGAGCAAAAGCTCCTTAATTTTACATATTAAAACATTAGAAACACAGTTTTTGAAGGGATTCGATGAAATGGATTGCAGCGCGCTAAGAGAATCCGTAAAAATAACTACCTTGTTTACAGACTGATTAGCTATTTGCATAAGAGCACTCAGAATAGCCAGACATTCTCCTGAGAAAACTGACGATTCAGGAGGAAGCACATGTTGGTTAATGATGTTTAGCGAAGGACACCAAACAGCACACCCAACACAACCGTTATCAGCTAATTTAGAAGCGTCTGTGAACACGTAAGTCCAACCAGGCCATTTTAAATTAATAATTTGAATAAAAGATTGATTAGCATTAGGATCATCCCTACTAATACCCAGTGATTCATAGATTTTCGGCATTAAAATGATGGCATCAAATGACATATTGTATATTGGTAGTTTATCAGATTTAAAAACAGGGGCCTCCACACTATTGATGCGATTAAGACTATTGACAATAAGTGGGACAGATTTATGACGCCAATAACTTTTAGAGACAACGTACTGAGACAATTTATTTAATTTTGAAAAAAGAGGGTGGGTATTTAAATGAATAGACCGAAAAATGTAACGATCGGCAAGATACTGACGGCGGAGCAATAAAGGCGGATCAACACATTCCACCTGCAAACCTGCAATAGGAGATGATTTCATTGCACCTGTCACAATTCTCAAAGCTTTGGCTTGAATTTTATCTAAAATAGCCAACGCTGTTCTATTACACGGTTCTAAAATAAAAGATGCGAAATCTAAATTGCTCCTAATCAGGGCATTGTATAACAACTTTTGACTATACGGGTGAGCACCCCACCAAGCACCCGAAAGAGCACGAAGGACATTTATCATTTTTTCGCTTTTATTAGCTATATATTCTAGGTGGGGTATACCTGTTAAACGTGAGTCCAAAACTAATCCAAGGAATCTAACTTTATTATTTTGAGGAATAATATGACCTTTAAATTCCAGAGCAACGTTTGGTGAGCGGAGCGAACGGGAGAACACGGTACAAACGCTTTTAGAAGGGGACAGTTGGAGACCGTGATTGTCCAACCACGTACTTAAACTATCCAGAGATGAGTTTAAAGAATCTGCCGCTGCCTGCACATCCCTGCTGGAGGAATAAATACAAATGTCATCTGCATATTGCAATATTTTACAACCCTCACAAACTGTAGACCCAATATCAAATGAATAAATATTAAATAACAACGGGCTTAACACGGATCCCTGCGGTAGGCCTTTCCAGACCCAACGCGAAGCGATCACTTGACCATCCAACCTCAAATTGATTTTACGACAAACCAATAGGTTGCAGATGAAATGAACCAATTTATGAGGGACACCTAAATTAAATAATTTATTCCGGAGGACCGGTAGCAAAACATTGTCATAAGCAGCCGAAATGTCAAGGAAAGCCCCAACAACAGATTCGTTTAAAGAAAAAGCTAAACGAAGATCAGTATACAAAACACAATGACTATCAGTAATACCCCTACCTTTTCTAAAACCCATTTGATGATTCGGAAGAATTTTATTATGTTCGATAAACCAATCTAATCTGTTCTTGATAAGGTGTTCAACAACCTTACATAGAATTGAAGATAAAGCGATCGGCCTATAGGCAGATGCTAAAATCGCATCTTTACCAGGTTTTAATAAAGGAATAACCAAATGATCTTTCCAGGAATCAGGAAGAATACCAGTGGCGAAAAAAATATTTATAACGGATAAAAAATATTTGAGAACATCATCAGAAGCATTACGAAGAAAGGCATAAGAAATCCCATCCAGACCAGGGGCTGTATCCGGCAATCTGCAAATAACGGCTTTAAGCTCAGACAACAGAAAGGGGCGGGACAACGGATCATCAGAATCAGGAAAACTATAAGACATTGGAAACTCCGCAGGTAAAGGAGCATGAGGAGGGGCGAGCTTGTCTAGAAATTCGTCCACCCAGAGGCTAGAATTAGATGTTGGAGTAGGAGAATCTGCTACACCTGACCTGTATCTCCTGATGTTACGCCAGACAACTGATGGATGTGTAGACGGGGAAATAGACGAGCAAAAGTCCAACCAGCCCTTAGTTTTGGATTCCGAGAGCAACCGTTTACATTTGGCCTGAACACGACGGAATTCAACAAAAGCATCCATGTCACTCATATTCGAAATATACTTCAATTCGGCATCATTCCGATCCTTAATGGCTCTAGTACATTCTTTGTTCCACCACGGAGGGGAAGGGATTTTCTTCAAAGGATTCTTAATAGGAATAGATTCCGAAGCAGCTGATAACACACTGTCAACCAAAAGGTTGTAAACTTCGATGCAGTTGTCAGCATCGATGCTAGGAGGTAAACAACAAATTTTATTATCCAGAAGCCGAGTGTACTTATTCCAGTCGGCCTTATTCAGGCAAAATTTTTGAAGGGGAGGAATATTTACCGGAGGAGTATAACCATTAGGCATATATAAGAGAATAGGAGCATGGTCACTACCGTAGGTTAACGGTAACACATCCCAGGAAATAGAAGGAGCTAAAGAAACAGAACAAATGGACAGGTCAACAGCAGAAGGAGACTGGGAGGGTGAAGTTCTAAATGTAGGGCGACCGTCGTTTAAAACACACAAATTGAGATCATCAATTATATCCACCAGGTGTATACCAAGCGAGTTGCCTGTGCGATCCCATAATGGATGGTGACAATTAAAATCACCCACTACCATGACAGGGCCCGATAAATAGTTTAATAAAATTCTCAAATTATCTAGAATAGAAACGGAAGGATGAGGAATATACACACTTATAATGGAGAACATAGTCGTTTTAACAGCAACGGCAAAAATACCCGAAACTGTAGGTAAATTAATTTGAGTAAACTTAAAATTATTGCGTATAATTAACGCAGCGCCATCCCAGCCATTATCACAGTCATGGCGGAGGCAAATAAAACCAGGTAATGAAAATTTAGACCCTGGTTTAAGCAGGGTTTCTGAGATAGCTAAAATAGCAGGGTTATATTTATTAATTAAAAAAGTAAGATCACTTTTGCGACGACGTATGCTTCTAGTGTTCCATTGGAGAACTAGAGCCATAATTATTAAAAGAGGAAACTAAGGAGACCAATAAAAGAGAGGTTTCTTGTAACTTATGGACCACGTCGACTGGTATAATATTTTGATGCTGGGGATCATTGTTAATCAGACCAGACATTGATTTTATAAGATTATTAATTAAAGAAACTGATTCGGTTAAATTTTGAACTGGTTGGGATGAATACCCACAACCGTTAGGTAAAGAGGGAGGCATAAATTCATTTAGGACACGTTGATGAGCATGACGGTCATAACCTACTTGTAAAGGCGCGCGAGGACTTCTTTGTTGGAAAACGGTCTTGCGATAAGAAGAAGGAATCACAGGAGACTGGCTAAATAATGGCTGACTAGCACTAACTGAAGGTGTTGAGGACGCTAAGGTATTTTTCAAAACAGCGGCAAAGGATTTCTTAGCTGGAGAATGCTTTTTAGCAGCCTCTTCAAAGGATATACCCTCTTCAGTCATAGCGCTTTTAATGTTTTTTTGTCTCAGGTGCTCCGGACAGTCCTTACTAATCGCGGAGTGATTAGCAGAGCAAAAAAGACATTTTGTGGTACTTTCTAAGCACTGATTCCCTTTGTGATCGCCGCCACATTTATAACAACGTGACTGCGATCTACATTGGGTTTGCGTATGGCCATACCGGCAACAATTATAACATTGAATGACGGGCAACATATAAGGCTCTACTTTTAGTGAGACATTCATAAAAAAAACTCTGTCGGGAGCAATTTGACCATCAAAGGTTAAAACCACTGTTTCTGAATCTACCTTAGTAGAAGTTCTGGTAACAAGATCCATTTTTCTATATTGTAGCCGCCTTGCCTTTATAATTTTACCAGTGTAGGCAAATGGGAACTTAGCACCCTCCAAAAACTCGTCTATGGACAAGTCCACAGGAACACCTCTGACAACGCCTAGCCTTGTGATATTGAATGACGGGATAAATGTTCTGAATTGATTGCAGATGGAAGTGTTATCCAGAAAAGCGTTGGCTCCCTCACAATTGACAAATTCTACCGAGATTCGGCTCCGACCAATCTTTTTAATGCCATCATTTTTGATAAATTTAATATTTTTAGAAAATAGAAACTTCCCAAACATGATGGGGTGAACCGGCCGATCGGATTCCCCAACTTTAACCGCATGTACTATAAAAGGACCTTTATCTGTGGACTTGTACCGCTCTCTGCCAATCCGATTAACGGATTGGGAACGATCTTGGCTACCATTATCCGCTACTTGCGCCTCAGGTGAAGACGGGGTCTGAGTATTGTTGGTCTCTAGAAGAGTCCTTTTGGCTGGATTATTCCCGGCAAGATTATCCGAAGGCCTTTTTTGAGCCACACTTTCCACATCCATGAATTCAGCGGAAGATACCTGAGCCAACATTGACAGAGGACTAAAAGGAGGCCTAGTGAGATCCGGTGGATCAGGGTCTGGGTCAGGCGGTTTATTGCCATCCATCACTGATAAATAACCTCAAAATGTAAGCCGGCAAACAAGAGACAAAGAGCGGACAATACGACACAAAACTTACCACAACCACTAAAAAGGATTAGTTTATAACTTAGTAACAGAAAATATACACTGAAAACACCGTATTCAAGCGATAATTCGGAAAAACGACGAAAGTAAACAACACACTGTGACTCGCTACTAACGCCGACGACCGAATGTAGTCAAGTGTTTATTGTACCCCGAAAATCTTTGTCAAATGTCAAAAACGTACCCTTTGGCACCTTTGGCTACAAATTATGCAACAAAATTTGAGAGTCGCTAGTCTTTCAAGTTTTCAAAGTGACAAATGTCAAAAATTGCGTCATCTTTAGTTTAGTCGTATTATAGTTGTTCAAATTGTTTATGTTTGGATTCAATTTCAAAAATAAAATTTTACGTTTTATCTTGATTATTAGTAACAAATTTTGAGATATAGTGTAATTTAAAATGTAAAGTTATGTCGTGCATAGTGAAAATGTGTAAATCACGCATCAAAAGCAAGGAAATAGACCCGATGTGATCAGCTTTCAAAGGTAAGCTGTGTTTTTGTGTTTATTATATGTATTTTCGTCATAATATTTGTAGCATATAATCCAAAACTACACTAAATTATGTAATAAAACTAATTCAACTGATTAATCTTATCTAATTAATCAAATTTCGCTATATTTTCCAATAATAATATTTGTACAAAAAGGTTATAATAGGGTTGGAAAAACATAGTCGATAAAATTATCGAAAAAGCTTTTGAGTTGTAAACAAGGAAAATGAAATACCTCTGTAAAACTTATTATAACATATTGTGGTATTCCCGGAACAGGGTTTTGATGTATTTGGTCAGCCTTTAAAATTATTATTTAAAAAATCTACATAACTTACTTCATTTTCTTTTTTTTTCAGATTTCTTATAAGAAGAACGTGAAAATTATCCCCGCAAGTCCGATGAAGCTTGATTCGTCGTGCTTTTTCGACTCAAGCATAGGTAAATAAAAAAAAAAGAAGTACATATTATTGAGAAAAAGTAGATTCAGAGAAGTGGTGTGCCCTACCAACTACGTCCTACTGTATGAATACTTTTCAGCTTTAAATGTAATATGTGATCTTTTATTAATAAAACTGTAAATCTAAAATATTTCTGTTTGCTTTTTTAAATAATTATCTGCTAGTTAAGCCCTTTTTAAGTTTCCAAAGCACAAAATTCACCAATACTTGTGTGTATGTTTGTAATGAATAAACTCAAAAACGATTGAACCCATTTCAAAAATTGTTTTACTATTGGAAAGCTACATTCACCCTGAGTAACATAAAGGCTACCTTTAGATGTTAGAATCAATTACTAAATGTCCACATGAAAAATAAAAAGGGTATCATATATAAAACAGTTTAATAAAAAAAATCGTCGACAATCTTTTTTTTAACTCAATAAGAATAAATTCAAATAAAAACATGTTAAGTTCGTCTATATGTATAATAAAAATGTAGAAGTCGAAAATCTGTACATAGAAAAGAAAATTATAAAAACCGGGTCAAGGGAATTTAAAACGTGATATAGAACATAATCCAGTTTAAAAAAAAATGTTTATCTGTTTGTACGAGTTAGTCTCCGAAACTGTGGCAGCAAAATAAATTGTTGTTCATCCCAAAATCTAAATTAATTTACCTCTGTATCAAGTTTCACCAAAAATTCCCTCCCGAACTACCATTTTCCCGTGGGAATAAGCTATTGTCCCGCGGTTACAGGTAGTCTGTTACCTTTCCCAAGGTCTATTCTATCTCTGTATCAAGTTTCATCAAAACTTCTGACCCACCCTACCACTTTTCCCGTGGGAATAAAGAATTTTCCGCGGTATAAGGTAACCTTTATCACCCCAGAATCTTTTATATTACTGTACCCCAAGCTCATTGGTACTGATACCAGGTTTCCGTCCCACGGTTCCGCCCGCGCTTGCAGTCTTTGCTGTGGGAATGAGGTATTTTCCCGCAGTAAAAAGTAGCCTATGTCCGTCCCCAAGGTCTATTCTATCTTCATACCAAGTTTCATCAAAATCAGCTCAGTAGTTTCGGAGCCCAAGCAATTATAAGGAATATTTTAGGTTTTTTTACACGTTACATTATTGAAGTTTTAGTAAGGATTCCTAATTTCTTTGAAAATAAAATATAGCCTATGTTACTCAGGGTGAATGAAGCTTTAAAATGGTGAAAGAATTTTTGAAATCAGTTTAGTAGTTTTTGAGTTTATTCGTTACAATCATACACACATACACATACACACACACAAAAATACAAATCTTTCCTCTTTATAATATTTGTGTAGATATGATCAAATATGATCAAATAAACAAAAATAAAAAACTAAATATTTGCAATTTTAAAAGATAATTGAATAAGAAACATTAATTTATGAAATGTGTAGTGTAATTAATAACTTCGTTTTTTTTTATTCACAGGTAATTTTATGCATTAATAATTTGTAGGTGGAATATAGCTCCCTTACTAACACCATACAATATCAAAAATTATTAGATTATTACTTAAACGTAGAGAGTGCACGAGTAGTTCCTATATCTGTACAAATTATTTAATTTTCATTAAGAACTCTACCTGAACCGAAAGATTTGCGTTAGGTATATATTTTACTAACACCTTGTATCTATCGATATCGATGTTTTTAACTAGACCCCATCCCTAGCAATTCGAAAAATGACATACAACTTGAAATTTGACGTCCTGTCAAAACAACGTTTGTATCACTCTGACATGCAAAACTGTCATAAGAGTAAAAAGGATAGCTCTCCATGAAGTGTTGCGGATATTTAACGCTCCCTCTATCTAAAAGCCGCACTACACTCTCCATAAAACTGACGAGACATGGCCAATATGAGGGACGCAGTTATGCGCAAGAGTGAGCGCGGTGTATGTGCATCTCATTCTAACGCATAACCTCGTCTCTTTCGGCTCTCGGGTTTTGTCGAGTGTGTAGTGCAGGCTTAAAGCGAAGCTGGCTCTTCAAATCTCTTTGCAGACAACAGCGCAGCGAGTAGCTCAATTTTTTATAAAATAAATAAAAGCATACTTTTCAATCTTTCACGCTTCCCGCGCAACGTTTCTTCCGTTGACATTTTCATTCATGTTATGTGTCATTGTTCGATCATTCCATTCATTCAATAAACAACTTTCATTCGACTACTGTGTGAAACGAAAAAATTCCCGTAAAATGGTATTTATTTGCATTTTGTTTAGTTAATTGCACAGAATGATCATAAATTAACACTGTCATCTTGTGTATTACAGGCAACTGAAGTCGAGGAAACAATCAAACGGATCCAAGCACATAAAGGTGTAATGGGAGTTATCGTCGTCAATCACGAAGGTTTGGTCGATTATAAAATTTGTTTCTATGGATACATTACGATTATTCATGCTTATTGTTATATTATCGATCAACTATCTACGCTAATAACTTTGCAATGTTTTAGGAATACCAATCAAGAGTTCTTTGGACAATGCTACTTCTGTACTTTACTCTGGACTGATTGGACAATTGACAGAGAAAGCCAAGAATGTTGTGCGCGAAATGGTAAGGTGCATGCAGTCTTTAACTTACTTAATTTAAAACAAGATTACATACCTAAGTATTAAATTTATTGTGCTTGTCTATTATAGGACTCTTCAAACGAGCTCACATTCCTTCGAGTAAGGAGCAGAAGACATGAAATCCTCATAGCACCAGACAGGGAATTCATTCTGATAGTCATACAAAACACTTCAGATTAAGTAGGTGCTGGTAAGCCCAAAATAGTGGATATGTGTGTGGCATACCAACATATTCTGGCAATAAGTCATAATCAACAACACTACTAAAGGACCTAGTAATCCTTTCAAAAGTGGACCTTTCACCTGCACTACATACACATTTTAATGTATTAAAATAGGTAATGCTAATGCCTGAGCTAACTAAACACTTGCAACACTTCTCACTGTTAGTTTATAAGGATAGTTATTTAATTTTGATTATTTATTTATAACAACATTTTTTATGTACTGTGGTTTAGTTTAATATTGATATTTTTTTTAGTAACAAATAGGTAAGCTAAGCTCATTTATATACCTAATTTCAACCCTGTAAAATATTAAAATGCTAATCAATCTTAATTTGAAAAACCAACATTTGTACACTGTGTAGAATATCAATAAAACAATGAATATTAGAAAAATATTTTATTTTATAATTATGCAAACATTACAGAACAGCAACATAAGTACAGTCACAATCATAAAATGAATGGAAAAAAGTTTGTCACTTTTCTACAGAACCCTCACAACAACTATTTCTTTCGAAATCCGCTGTAGAAAATTGCCAATGATAAAATGTGATGGCTCTTTTACACATGCGTATCGGACGTAGACGGTAGATGTGCGTGTGACTGGGCCCTTTGCGTTAAGTATTGTAATGCAAGTGGAAAAAGACAAGACAACCATTGTATTGGTAAGTAGTAAGTATAATAACTGCAACATTGTAGCAGGAGGGCTTGGGTTAGATTTCGTTCGGAGCCGGCGTTTGCCCTGGCTTAGAACCCCGGTATAGGATAGGATATATCATTTTTGATGGGTCTGTGTTTAGGGTAAGGGACAGTTAAAAAAAAACACGAGGGATGTTTGCGTTTTAGATTTTTCAATAGCGAATTTAAAACAAAATTTGGTGGAATTTTAAACAGTTGTGACCCAAGGTGGTGTGAGTTCGAATTTCTTGTAGACTCGAAAACGTTGTTAGTATGACCCTTTCCGAAAAATTATAAGTTGATTCCGTGCTCCAGAAGGAACCATTGATTTTCTTCCCTGGCTTTCATATTATACATACTTAAATAGACATGACATGAGTCCCGTTATGCAACTGTACTTGCAACATTGCAATCCAAATAAAGCATATGTTATTATGTAGTAAAGCCCGACCAGATAAATAAAAAACTCGCCATGTTGCGGAATTTCAATGGAACTAATTTTATAATGGAAATTGTTGCCATAAACAAAATATACACGTGGCGCCTTCCGAGCAGATTTTTTATTTCTTTGGTCAGGCTATAAGAGGTTTGAATATGTTTGTTTAGAATTATTGTGCCATGGCGATTATTACGCTTTATTTCGTAATTTACTTCATAGATAATTCAAAGATATAAAAATAAAAGAGAAAAGAAAAAAGGTCTGGTCATTGCGTAAAATCAATTTTAAAATTATTAAGAAGAAAATAACGGGGAGATTTTCCGACAGCTTAAAAAATGACAAGCGTTCTTTAAGGTTTCCATAGATGGCGCTAGTAAAATAATCAGAACAGTGAGATTTATTGTAGATTGAGAACTTTTTTCCTGTCAGATTGTACAGTAAGCTGACGAATGAGGTGACCCCCTCTCCGACAAGCCACGCTACTTTCGCCACGTTGTAACTTAGAAAAACCGTTGAAATAAGGCAACACATTCTTAACTACACTGATAAAATATTATTAGCCATTAGTTCGTTATTTTCTGCCCCTTTGTAGCGATAGATGGCGATAAACGGCGCCTCGAGAGGGTCACCTTATTCGTCAGCTTACTGAACATGGTTCCGACTGATTATCATTTTAAGATTATTACTTGATTAATTTCTTTTTTTTTTCTTTTTTATAATCCTTCTGTATTTATTACCACACTATTTACTGGTGCCATCTGTTGAGCCATTTTGTAAGGTTTTTTTAAGGTTTTTAATTTGCTACTGGAAAACTTCCCATTAGGCAGTTCGATGGATTTATCCTACGAGCAAACTGTGTTGATTAGATAGAGGGTTGCGTTTGGGGTACCTACTAAAAATATTCATTTTGATTTTAAATATTGGAAATGTATATCAAAATACTCAAACCCCTTTAAACTATACCTTTATTTAGCACACACTACTTACCATCTCATCGAAGTTGCGGCGCCACAGTAAACTTCCTTCAGTTGCAGTGTCTTCATAAGAATGTTTGTTCGTTTGATATTTTGTTTATATTTAAAATAACAATCAAATAATATTTTATGTTATGAGAGAGTATACTTTACAGGTCTTATTTAAGGTGCATTTCCACTTGTGAGACCAGTCTTTGTTTTTATTTTATTTGATACTAAATTTTATACTCCTTTATTTCTTTACATGATTCATTCACAATTATTTTCTGACTAGATTTTAGGGTCATCCAAAACTTAAAATCTTGGAATATTTATAATGTTTATACAAACAAGTTTTATGTAAAGCATTCAAAGGCTAACCAACAATTTAAATAAGAAAAGGTTTTTATTTTATTAAATGTTTTTCTTCTCTTGTTTAGCCAGTTCCTGGTTATTTGAACTTTAAAAATCAAAGATCATGATTTACGTTTTTAAGTTTTTTTATTTATACCATAGTCACACAAGAAAATTAATACATTTATTAAAAATTATTCAACATGTTTCAACACCTAGCTAGGAGACAGAAGCCATTTTTTACACAATTTAAGTTTAAAAGTTTTTAATAGTTAAATTTTAGCTTCGAATCTCCAAGTGGTTTAGTTATATTTAAATAACGTGCTTTTTGTGTTTACAGGCAAATTCAAAACATGTTGAAAAAAATATTGTTTTAATCTCTAACCTTACTTTAAAACATCACTTACAAAAAAGAATCGCCATTTTAAAGAGGAACAAACTATATTGTTCTCGTAAACTACTACACTACTACTTTTATAAATTGATAAGTTTTAAGAAGTATATTAATTAATGCTAACAGAATCGTCAAGTCAATGATATTTATTTAATTTTTACTCTCTCATTGTATTGTATTAATGAACATTTTTCAATCAACAACAAAAGTTTTTCATGTTGTCATAGTTTTAGTTTAAAGTCTGGAATAATATTATTTTTGTTCGTAAAATTAACAAAGGTTGTTTCAACTTAATGATAGTGTACTTGTAAGTTGCTGGATACATTTTTTGGATCATTTTTTATATTGTCAGGCATTTTCCCCCAGGTTTTGTATATCGCTGGTTTTTCGGTTTTTCTTGAAGTTTTTTTGAGTTTATTTAGATCCAGAACAACTTTTAAAAACTCACCTTACTGCTGGCGCTTCTTCGGTGCAGTTCTGAAAATTACAAAATGTGTGTTATTTACTGAAATGCTGATAAACAATGTGAAAGCAAAGAAGCGAAAAAGAAAGTTGGCAATAAAAAAATGAAAAAATAATACATTAGGATAATAAAACAGTGTTAAGAGCATCAAACATAAATAGAAGCAGATAAAAGTGATGTACACAGGCGCGGCGCATATACGCTAAAATGTAATTTGATACATAGGATTTGGATTCCATTTCCCAGGACAAATAAGTATGTAAAAATATTATGATAGATGGCAAAGTTGTGAATGAGATTCGTTCTTGGATCAGAAAGCGATATAAACCCACCACCATATTTTCAAATTTTGTTATGGACCGAATATTCATTGTGCCTGTATATTTTTTTCCCTTGATTGAAATATGACGACGTGTGCTAATATTTAAAAACATTTTTTTTTATTCAATTTTAAAAAATATCTTTACCAAAATATGTTGTGAAACGTTCAAAAGTTACAATATTAAAAAAAAACGAAGATTTAGAAAGTCCTAACTGTCGCAGGGTAATGATGTCGAATGATGACGAGTGAAGTTAGTAAAGCAACAAGCTCGCACCGTCAGCCG
>OX419603.1:6747611-6909008 GCA_948473455.1 Teleiodes luculella
CCCCAGGTTGGTTGCTGACACTGATTGTCTGATTGCTTTTTAAGAATACCATTTGTAACGTTGTTTAAAGTTAAACAATAATTTGTTATCTGTCCCTTTTCGATATTTCAATATCTGTGAAACTACACAGTCTGGCAAAAAGTCTTGAAACGGTACTAATCTTATTATTCAGAAATATCCATAAGTTAGTAACAGTATGATATAAAATGGCAACACCGTAAAGGAAGTGGCGCCCCTATCAATTTCACGACTTTTTTACCAGACTACTTACTATACGTGCGGTTCCCACCCTGTCTGAACATTGGCTTAAGATCCCTGCAAGTCCGGTTAAGCTCAATGATTCGATTTTGGGGAACAAGAGACAGTTAGTGTTGGTGATGGGACATAAATACTGTTTAACTTAAGCAACGTTTCGAATGAGGGTGCAATATTAGTAGCAGTATTTTTTCAAACCAAAATAAATACCAGTTATTTTAAAGATCTTTATAAGGTTAAACCATAAAAATGTTTTCCAAGAAACTTAATAAAAATGCTTTGAATTCCATACAGCTTCATAAAACCCTAAATCCCCGACGTAATCCTTACTAAATGGCACCAAAATTCAGGGCTACTCAACGCAGGGGTACTCAACGCAGGTCCGCGGGCCGCCGCGCGCCGCGCCTGAGTCGGACTTCTACTACGACCGCAACGAGCGCTTCTACGAAGACGAGCCTTATTACAAGGACACCCCGGCGCGGGAGTTCAAGGCGTCGTCGTCGCGGGAAGTGGGCACGAGGCGCCCGGGGCCGGCGCGGGGCGCGGGGCAGCAGCCGCACTACGCGCGCGCCTCGCCCTACGCGCGACCGCCCAAGTAGCGCTTCTTATGTTGGTACTGTTTAGTGCACGGGCGCGGCTGACGGTGCGAGCTTGTTGCTTTACTAACTTCACTCGTCATCATTCGACATCATTACCCTGCGACAGTTAGGACTTTCTAAAGGATATCATTATTTTGGACCAAAAAAGTAAAAGTGCCGGCCAGCAAAAAAAAGTATAACTATCGGGTAGAACACACGATTCCTGTATTCTTTTACTATGACACCAATCCTGTGCACCCCATGGTTGTAATGTTAGAAGCTATTAATTAAATAATAAAAATGTTATTATAAATGTATTATTTTGATGCATGTCACAGCGCATGTATTCCTATTGTATTGAATATAATATTTTATTTATTTATTTTATGCAGTTTAACTTTTTTTATTATTATAATAGGGACCCACTTGGATTAAGTATGTATTTGTTTAATATAATTAAAAAATATATTAAATTATTATTATGATGCATAATATGATCATTCATCAACATTTTTTTGTTTATTATTTAGAAAAAAAAGTTAAAAAAAATTAAGACAATGAAAAAAAAAAGTAAAGAAATATAGAAACTGCGACGTGTTCTATCCGAAAATTACATTTTTTTTTCTTGGCCGGCATTTTCACTGTTTTGGTCCAACATTGTATGAAATGTGAATGATGTCATTTGCCCCGATCTTCGTTTTTTTTTTTTAAATATTTTAGCTTTTGAACGTTTCACATCTTATCTCGTTAAATATATTTTTAAAAATAGAATACACAAAAAAATGTTTTTTAAATATTAGCACACGTCGTCATATTTCAATCAAGAGA
This sequence comes from Teleiodes luculella, assembly GCA_948473455.1. NCBI lineage: Eukaryota > Metazoa > Arthropoda > Insecta > Lepidoptera > Gelechiidae > Teleiodes > Teleiodes luculella. Next base: position 6,749,273 of record OX419603.1, read on the forward strand.
AAAAATATACAGGCACAATGAATATTTGGTCCATAACAAAATTTGAAAATATGGTGGTGGGTTTATATCGCTTTCTGATCCAAGTACGAATCTCATTCAGAACTTTGCCATCCATCATAATATTTTTACATACTTGTTTGTCCTGGGAAATGGAATCAAAATCCAATGTAACAAATTACATTTTAGCGTATATGCGCCGCGCCTGTGTACATCACTTTTATCTGCTTCTATTTATGTTTGATGCTCTTAACACTGTTTTATTATCCTAATGTATTCTTTTTTCATTTTTTTATTGCCAACTTTCTTTTTCGCTTCTTTGCTTTCACATTGATTATCAGCATTTCAGTAAATAACACACATTTTGTAATTTTCAGAACTGCACCGAAGAAGCGCCAGCAGTAAGGTGAGTTTTTAAAAGTTGTTCTGGATCTAAATAAACTCAAAAAAACTTCAAGAAAAACCGAAAAACCAGCGATATATACAAAACCTGGGGGAAAATGCCTGACAATATAAAAAATGATCCAAAAAATGTATCCAGCAACTTACAAGTACACTATCATTAAGTTGAAACAACCTTTGTTAATTTTACGAACAAAAATAATATTATTCCAGACTAAACAAAAACTATGATAACATGAAAAACTTTTGTTGTTGATTGAAAAATGTTCATTAATACAATACAATGAGAGAGTAAAAATTAAATAAATATCATTGACTTGACGATTCTGTTAGCATTAATTAATATACTTCTTAAAACTTATCAATTTATAAAAGTAGTAGTGTAGTAGTTTACGAGAACAATATAGTTTGTTCCTCTTTAAAATGGCGATTCTTTTTTGTAAGTGATGTTTTAAAGTAAGGTTAGAGATTAAAACAATATTTTTTTCAACATGTTTTGAATTTGCCTGTAAACACAAAAAGCACGTTATTTAAATATAACTAAACCACTTGGAGATTCGAAGCTAAAATTTAACTATTAAAAACTTTTAAACTTAAATTGTGTAAAAAATGGCTTCTGTCTCCTAGCTAGGTGTTGAAACATGTTGAATAATTTTTAATAAATGTATTAATTTTCTTGTGTGACTATGGTATAAATAAAAAAACTTAAAAACGTAAATCATGATCTTTGATTTTTAAAGTTCAAATAACCAGGAACTGGCTAAACAAGAGAAGCAAAACATTTAATAAAATAAAAACCTTTTCTTATTTAAATTGTTGGTTAGCCTTTGAATGCTTCACATAAAACTTGTTTGTATAAACATTATAAATATTCCAAGATTCTAAGTTTTGGGTGACCCTAAAATCTAGTCAGAAAATAATTGTGAATGAATCATGTAAAGAAATAAAGGAGTATAAAATTTAGTATCAAATAAAATAAAAACAAAGACTGGTCTTACAAGTGGAAATGCACCTTAAATAAGACCTGTAAAGTATACTCTCTCATAACATAAAATATTATTTGATTGTTATTATAAATATAAACAAAATATCAAACGAATAAACATTCTTATGAAGACACTGCAACTGAAGGAAGTTTACTGTGGCGCCGCAACTTCGATGAGATGGTAAGTAGTGTGTGTTAAATAAAGGTATAGTTTAAAGGGGTTTGAGTATTTTGTTATACATTTTCAATATTTAAAATCAAAATAAATATTTTTTGTACCCCAAACGCAACCCTCTATCTCTTAGAGCAACGCCGGCCTTCCGGAAGGCCCGCGTTGCTCTAAGCTCTATCTAATCAACACAGTTTGCTCGTAGGATAAGTCCATTCGAACTGTCTAATGGGAAGTTTTCCAGTAGCAAATTAAGAACCTTTTAAAAAATACCTTACAAAACGGCTCAACAGATGGCACCAGTAAATAGTGTGGTAATAAATACCGAAGAATTATAAAAAAAAATCATTCAAATTAATCAACTAATAATCCTAAAATTATTCTCAGTTGAACCATGTGCAATCTGATAGGAAAAAAGTTCTACAATAAATCTCAGTTCTCATTATTTTACTAGCGCCATCTATGGAAACCTTAAAGAACGCTCGGTTTTTTTTTTTTTTTCAAGCTGTCGGAAAATCTTCCTTGTTATTTTCTTTTTAATAATTTTAAAATTGATTTCACACAATGACCAGACCCTTATTCTTTTCTCTTTTATTTTTATATCTGTGAATATCTTTATAGTAAATTACGAAATAAAGCGTAATAATGGCAATGGCACAATAATTCTAAACAAACATATTCAAACCTCTTATAGCCTGACTGCCTGACCAAAGAAATAAAAAACCTGCTCGAGGGGCGCCACGTGTATATTTTTGTTTATGGCAATAATTTCCATTATGAAATTAGTTCCATTGAAATTCCGCAATATGGCGAGGTTTTTTATTTCTCTGGTCGGGCTTTACTACATAATAAATTATGCTTTATGGCTGGTTTACACGTATTAAGTGACGAAGTAATTAACTAAATTTTAACTTAATTCTTGCGTGTAAACAACCACTTAAGAGCTCTTTAGTCACAAGTGGTAAGTAAACGATTTAGTGGTTAAGTGAACAAGTGAAATAGAATCTAGTCTATTTTTGATTAAGTAGCCGCGCCTCCCGCACCGCTTGCATTCCCCGGTAGGCGTGGCTTTCTACTAAACTGTCATTTAGTTATGTGTGAACTCAACAATTTAGTGAAGTACTTAAGTAGTACAGTGAACTAAAGAGTGCATAAGTTAGATAAGCGTGTAAACGATCGGTTACTTAAAATTAAGTTAATTTTAACTTAAAATTTAGTTAACTACTTAACAACTTAATACGTGTAAACCAGCCATTATTCGGTTGCAATGTTGCCAGTACAGTTGCATAACGGAAATCATGTATGTCTATTTCCCCCCGGAACCATTGGTCCACTTTCCCGTTCGGTCTACTTCTCTTAAGTACCTATGTATTATGAAAGCCAGGGAAGAAAATATTGGTTCCTTCTGGAGCACGGAATCAACTTATAACTTTTCGGCACCTATTTCACTGGCGACGAAGACAAAAAACGAAAGGGACGCAGTTATGCGTTTGAATGAGATACAGATACACCGCGCTCACCCTTGCGTATAACTGCGTCCGTTTCGTCTTTTGTCGCTGTCGCCAGTGAAATACCTGCCTTCGGAAAGAGTCATACTAATGTTTTCGAGTCATCGAGAAATTCGATCTCACCTTGGGTCACAACTTTATTTAAAATTCCACCAAATTTTGTTTTGAATTCGCTATTGAAAATCTAAACGCAAACATCCCTCTGTTTTTTTACTGTTTCTTACCCTAAACCATATAAACTGTTGTAGCTGTCTTTACCGCCATCTCTAGTGCCGTTCGCGTTTACGCCTGTTGTGCTGTTGGTCGAAGCACAGGTCGAAGATTTGCAGACCGTGGTTTCCTTTGCTTATTTGTATCGTGTTTTTTTTTAAACCCTGGTGTGTAATTCAGAGCTTGCGATCGGGTAAAGTGAGACGAGAAAGAAGCCTCACTTTAATTCTAGGTATGACAAAAAAAAATGCTGTACAAAAATTATATAATAATATCCTATATATAAGTGTTTTGTTAGCTAGGGCACAAAAAACCGGCCTTTGAAACACCGTCTCTTGATGCTAAACGCCAGCTCCAAAAATGTCACGTAAGCCCTGCTTAATATATTGTAGACTTGTAGTTATTCTACCAATACATTGGTCTGTCTTTTCCACTTGCATTACAATACTTTTGATACAAGAGTACCTACTTTTTTGCTAGTCATGCAAGTCCCAGTCTTTACCCCAGTCACAAACACAATTTTCCATAGCGGATTCCGAAAGAAATAGTTGTTATCTGTAGAAAAGTGACGTAACTTTTTTCCATTCATTTTATGATTGTGACTGTACTTATGTTGCTGTTCTGTAATATTTGCATGATTATAAAATAAAATATTTTTCTACTATTCATTGTTTTATTGATATTCTACCTACACAGTGTACAAATGTTGGTGTTTTTCGAATTAAGATTGATTAGCATTTTAATATTTCACAGGGTTGAAAAGTAATATGTATATATATGAGCTTAGCATAATTGTTACTAAAAAAAAAATATCAATATTAAACTAAACCACAGTACATACAAAAATGTTAAGTTATAAAATAAATAATCAAAATTAAATAACTATCCTTATAAACTAACATTTAAGGGCTTCACACACAGCAGCTATAATGTATATTAATGTGCATTACATTGTTCGTTACATTATAGCTGCTGTGTGTTGTCTCCTGGCGATTTCTATGGAAAGATGTTATGAGATGTATCGTGCTATAATGTAAAGATGTACATTATAGCTGCTGTGTGTGAAGCCCTTTTTAGTGAGAAGTGTTGTAAGTGTTTAGTAAGCTCAGAGCCCTTTTTAGTGAGAAGTGTTGTAAGTGTTTAGTAAGCTCAGGCATTAGCATACCTATTTTTATACATAAAAATGTGTATGTAGTGCAGGTGAAAGGTCCACTTTTGAAAGGTCCTTTAGTAGTGATTTTGATTATGACTTATTGCCAGAATATGTTGGTATGCCACACAATTGATATCCACTATTTTGGGCTTACCAGCACCTACTTAATCTGAAGTGTTTTGTATGACTATCAGAATGAATTCCCTGTCTGGTGCTATGAGGATTTCATGTCTTCTGCTCCTTACTCGAAGGAATGTGAGCTCGTTTGAAGAGTCCTGTAATAGACAAGCACAATAAATTTAATACTTAGGTATGTAATCTTGTTTTAAATTAAGTAAAAGACTGCATGCACCTTACCATTTCGCGCACAACATTCTTGGCTTTCTCTGTCAATTGTCCAATCAGTCCAGAGTAAAGTACAGAAGTAGCATTGTCCAAAGAACTCTTGATTGGTATTCCTAGAACATTGCAAAGTTATTAGCGTAGATAGTTGATCGATAATATAACACTAAGCATGAATAATCGTAATGTATCTGTCGCAGGCTTTTTGTACGATTCCGCCGTTTACATAAAGCGTCGGCAATTTATAAACGCTCGCTGTAATGTAAAATGCCGAAGGCAAAATGTATAGGGTTGGCACAAAAATCAACTTTGAAAAATGTGATTCTCCGGCGGTCGCCGACCGCTGCCGCGGTACGCTCGCTCCGCTCGCTCGGCTCCCTCCGCTCTGTTATTGACATCAGTCTAACCTAACCTAACCAATCGATTTAATTCTGTGTAGAGATTTGATTTTTTTTTAGCGGGGGGCTGCGCCCCCCCGTCCCCCCGCTTCGGTTGACGCCCTGGCTACTATTATCAAAGCCAGTAACCTTTTTGTAATCGGGTTGAAAAATCTATAAGGGCTTAGAATACCACTTCAGAAATGGGGGGGCTTCGCCCCATTATATACAGGTGTATCATTATTTTTCAGCTAGCAATACGGACTTAGCTAAAACTGAGTGCGGACTTATTCAAAACCTTTTTGTGCCAACCCTATACATTTTGCCTTCGGCATTTTACATTACAGCGAGCGTTTATAAATTGCCGACGCCGTATGTAAACGGCGAAATCATACAAAATGCCGACGACATATCCATAGAAACAAATTTTATAATCGACCAAACCTTCGTGATTGACGACGATAACTCCCATTACACCTTTATGTGCTTGGATCCGTTTGATTGTTTCCTCGACTTCAGTTGCCTATAATACACAAGATGACAGTGTTAATTTATGATCATTCTGTGCAATTATTTAAAGAAAATGCAAATAAATACCATTTTACGGGATTTTTTTCGTTTCACACAGTAGTCGAATGAAAGTTGTTTATTGAATGAATGGAATGATCGAACGATGACACATAACATGAATGAAAATGTCAACGGAAGACATGTTGCGCGGGAAGCGAGAAAGATTGAAAAGTTTATGCTTTTGCTTTTATTATTTTATTAAAAATTTAGCTAGGAGGGTGCTCGGCGCTTGCTGCGCTGCGCTGCTTTCTCTGACACAGGCAGGGCAGAAAGTAACCATCACCGTATGATGATGTCGTGCGTTTGTCAGCCTAAAGCCGGGTCCACAGCTCCGTGTTTTCGTGTTTTGAACACGCTAACATGTTAATTTTAACAAATTAGGGGCGTGGCTTAACAAATTTTGTTCAGACAAAACATAACATTTTTTGCCGAGACGAATGGATAACATCCCCCGCGTTGCGCGTTGCGAAGCGTCGCATTTTATGTTAGCGCTCATTGAATGAAGACGTCCGTCCATGCAAAAGTTTAGTTGGTTTGTGGAATAATGGAGTGGAATAAAGAAAGTATTTTGTTGTTGATACAACTTATTAGAAAAAGGCCGGGTAATCTGGGATGTAACTATGGAAAAACACAAAGATAGATACAAAAAGTTGATGCCCTGTCGGAAATTGCTATTAAAACAGTTTTGTTAGCCAAAACATTAACATTAGGCGCAGTGGACGGGCGGTTTTGTTAAACAAATTACACAAACTTGTTTTGTTAAAATGTTTTGTTAGAAAATTGGCGCTCTGTAGGCCTACTATGTAAGTAGCGACAGGCTTGAGAAGCTGTCAAACGCGACATATTGACAGAACTACTATGGCTCTAATGTCACTATGTCGCGTTTGACAGCTTCTCGAGCCTGTCGCTACTTACATAGTAGGCCTACTGGACCCGGCTTAATAGTACTTTTTCAAAATCGTAATTGGGTTCTATCTATGGTTAAAAAGCTTTTCCTATTCCACGATAAAAAAAATTGAGTGAACTTTTTGCTTAGTGACAGCCGAGCCACGCCGAGCGTGGCCGAGCTGTCTCTGTCTCTGGTGGTTTTACGCGGGAATCGAGAGGAAATGGCGGGTTCATTGTTTCGTCCTTTTTAAAATTAGTTTTTCATGGTAATTGTGGTGTTAATTTAATATGGTGGAATTAGTGCGATAATGTGCCGTTAAAGAAGAACTATTCAATGAAAGTGAGAAATAATGAGTGGTTAGCTGTTTCTGGTTTGATACCCCGCCGCGTTAAACTTCAGTATCATTGGAATGTGAACCACCCTTGCATTCCAATGATCCCGTAACAAGAAATGAAACTACTGAAGACGTTTAATATAGATGCAACAAGAAATGACTAAAGACGACGACGAAATGAAACTGAAGAAATAATGACTGAAGGTGAAAGACATTAAACTTGGATAATGCAAGAAACTACTAAAGACTAGGCTGTATGGGCTTAGATCCCTTTGCCTTTCCCATAAGGGAGAAAGAAACTAAAAAAAAAATTGTCTCTGTGACTGACCTGACTGATGACACTGACAGATGAATGAATGATCAGAAAAAAAAATGCTGCTGTGAATCCTTGCGTGCGGTACCATTATTTTCTTTCCTTCCTTTTTCTCTTGGGCTTGCTGGCTAAAGCAGCGGACTGTGATAATGTTTCATTCAAAAATAAAAGTACAATGTAAGAAATGAAAAGATTGTGTCATATTATGTAGTTGTAATAGAAATGTACGGCCGCTGTTAGAAACAATGAACGAAGGGGCGGAAAGTTCGGAAGCTCTGGATCCGCGAGTGCAGGTGATAATCGATTTTATATCTATTGAAACCAACTGACAAGGCCATATGAGCTTAATTTACGAGCAGTTATGTGCTACTAGGAACTTAAATCCAATAGTTTTTATGATAAAAATACCTACGCAAAATGTTGATATCCAACGTACCCAAGCATGGCCCCTGCCTGCCTGACTGATACATAAACTCATGGCATTTAGACCATGCATAAACTGAATTACCTTTTTTTTCTTTTTAAATTAACCTAACCTTGCACAAGATTTTAAGGCTATGAAATTGTACTTTTGCCTATGAACAGTAGATATTAAAAGCTCAATACTGGCTTAATGAGAGTTAGGTACTTCAATCATTGCAATATTCATACAAATCACCTACACCTACTTGTAATTGATCTACAACATGCAAAACAATAAGCTCTCCCAACAAATGCAGTGTATTATAGTCATGGTTTGAACAAATTACTGAAAAATGTATTACATAGATGTTTTGAACATACTAATATGCTAGTTTATTTACAAAGAGAGATATTTGTATATTTTTAAGTTTAACATTGTAAATTGTTCCACTAGATTGAGTTGGAACGACTGAACACGGCCACAGATGAGATCAACCGACTGGAAGTGGAGCTGGACGAAGCTCGGCTGGCGTTCCGGAGACTCCTTGCCGAAGGTCACCTGCGCATACAGCAGCTCACCAAGAAGCTCGGCACCAGTGTGCACAAAGCCCGCCCTTACTATGAGGCCAGATTCAGAGCTAATATTGTTAGTATTTTGAGTTTCATTTTAATTACATATTAGAGTTAAGAGATATGCTGCGAGCCTGTTGTGTCTCTAATAATTGGGCATTAACATGATTACGATGAGAGAAAAGATATTCTCTAAAAAGGTTTGAATTGGCTGCGTATATTAATAATATTTTTAGATGCAAAACTGTCTAAAATAGCTGAGATGTTTTGCACTTGAAAGGACTACATAAAAGCTTATGCTTACGGGATAAATGACATAGAAAACCTCATTCCCATCATAATAAGGATATTAATTTATTTTTTGTCTCTATTTTGTACTGCATATATTATGAACGCCGGTATTTATGTCGTAAAGTAAATGACTTATTCCCAAAAGGAATATCTCTAGAATCTGAAAAGAAAGATGATCAAGGAACCATCACAGAGCAATGAATATGACAGCTACTCGTAAATCTGAAAAAAAAAGTTTTGAAAGATCGAGGGCAAATGAATGGAAAGGAAAATTAAAAACTTATTCCCTATCTGTTGTACTATGACAAAAGTTACGCGCACATTTAACTGGCAAAAAACCCGCCATATTGAAATATCCTCAAATAGGATAAGAAAATACGCACGACAAAATTATGTCTGTCGCATGGACCGGGCATGTTAGCGGGGCGTATCTGTAGAATATGTCACTGGACGCGTTTCATGCATGACTAAAAAGTTTGATTAAAATTAAAAGCTTGCAGAACAGTAGGCCAGTAGGCTCTACTACTACTAGCTTCTCGAGCCTACTATGTAAGTACCGACAGGCTCGAGAAGCTGTCAAACGCGACGTAGTGACATTAGAGCCATAGCTAGTAGTTCTGTCAATATGTCGCGTTTGACAGCTTCTCGAAACTGTCGCTACTTACATAGTAGGCCTACAGAGGACCTTAAAAAAATTTCTGTTTGTCAGACGTCCCAGGAGCTGCAAACGGCGACACTGGCATACGACAAAGCGAACAGCGCCCACGCGGCCGCCAGAGAGATGGTGTACTTGGCGGAGCAGGGGCTCCAGAGGCTGGCCGAGGGCTCCGCCGGCGGCGTCACGCTCGACCCCGCCTGGCAGGAGATGCTCAACCACGCCACTCATCGCGTTAACCAGGTCAAGTTTGTCATTGTCGTTTTTACCTATACCACAGGTCGGTCACTCCATACAGAAAACGCGTTTTGACAAGCTACTTCTTTTTTAATAACAAATGAATAACAACTACAAGTCAATGGCGCTAGGCGATATATTAACCCCCGAACAACACCGCCGGAGTCCCGCGGCGCCTGCGGGGTGCGGGGCGTGGGGCGCTATATCGGGCGGGGAACTCATTTTAGCGCGGGGGGGTGAGTGTCCTTTCTGTACGAGTTAGTACTATTATTTTCTTCTGTGCCTATACATTGACTCTTGGCTAGAATAAATCCCCTCGGGTTCCAGTGGTCTGTGGGTAAATCTTTTGCCCAATCCCTCTCCAACTAAATATAGACTTCTGCTGGATAAGAACGTATTATGCCCCTTATTGCCCGAATTATTTTTATTCATTTCTGATCACTTTGGTGTGGTGCAAATACACTCCAGAGTGGTATCAGCTCTGCAGTAGGGAAAAAACGTACAAAGTTATCAGCTGAGTGTTCTCTTGTAAAATGTTCTGTTTTATTTGTGTTTTGTTTGACAATGAAGATTCTATCTATCTAGCGTATATCTGTCTATTTTTCGGAACATAGAATATTTAGAATTCTAGACGCGTAATGTTCAGGGATCAGTCAAATTCCGAAGTCCCGATGCAGCGCCCGCGCACTCAGCACGACCTCTTGAAATTATTTGTCGCATTGGGTCAAGAAAATAATAAGAGTTGCCCTTATAAATTTAATTTTACTCAACCCCTTTGATAGTTTGTCGCCGCACACGTTGGTATATTTTATATAAATCGCACAGTTAAGTTATTTTTCAATTATATGTAATAGCCTAGCTTTCCGCCGCGACTCCGCCCGCGTTAACAGTTTTTCCCGTGGGAATGAGGCATTTCCCCGCGGTAAAAGGTAGCTTATGTTACTCAGGGTGAATGTAGCTTTCTAAATGTGAACGAATTTTTAAAATCGGCTTAGTAGTTTTTGAGTTTATTAATTACAAACATATATACACACACACAAAAATACAAATCTTTCCTCTTTATAATATTACTAGTGACCCGCCCCGGCTCCGCACGCGAAAATGGTTATTGTGGGTTATCCTTAAGTACATTATGTATGTATTATACATATAAACCTTCCTCTTGAATCCCTCTTTCTACAAAAAAAACCGCATCAAAATCCGTTGCGTAGTTTTAAAGATGCATACAATGAGACATAGGGACAGAGAAAGCGACTTTGTTTTATAATAAGTAGTGAAGTATGATTAGTATGACTCGACTATATGATCAGCAACTAAATGTGTATTTTAAAATTTATTAAAATAAATGTGTATTAAATTATCCTGTTTGAACAATCAGTGTATGTGTATAGGCGGAGGCCGACCGAGCTCAGACGATGGCGACCCAGCGCACTAAGGCGGCGGCTCACCGCGCGGCCGCGGCACTCGTACAACAACTGCAGAACAGCCTCAAGCGACATATCACCAAATCCAGGTACGGAATTACATGGTACCTGTACAAAAACTCACAAAAAAGACGTAGTTAAACCTTTACATGCTATATTGCCACTTTAATTTTAACCTTATTCCCTGAACATAAAGTCGAAAACGAATGCATTTTGTAAAGTTGTTTTTCCTTATAAAGGGTTTAAAACCTAACCAGAAAAGTTCGCCAGAATTCTTTTCAAAATTAAAATGTTTTATTCATCATTGGCTTTTATACGGTCAGAGCAGAAGATAATAAGTTTAAGGGCACCTTTTTGTACACTTTTACCAATGTGGATTGTATTTTACAATGCATGTGCTCGAAAAGCACTATTGTTGGTGTTTGCGTATATTTTGGTGTTAGTCAAGTTTGTACAGCTAATGTACTTCACCCGGCTCGCCCAGATGGGAAAACCTTAATATTTAGCTGTTTTAAATATTAATATCACAACGGCTTGTAAAATGTAGGTATGAAAACTTTGGCACATTGACAAGATACGGGAAAAATAAATAAAAAATATTAATAATCGTGACTCGTCTGTTGCCCGAAGCGGCCGGTTGCAGAGTGTTGGCGCCGCGGTGTTTTGTTAGTTAATTAAGCAGCTAGATATCTACGAGTATTTCGATGGCAGCTATGTATTAGGCAGTCTGCTCACTCGTTCACATTGGCGGAGCGCCTAAGATATAAGGACAGCACGATGATAGCGTAAGCAGGTACACTACACACATCTTTCATCAATAAAGCATTTATTTATCATATCTATATAACACACATTCTAGTTATAATTCTAAGTAGTCTATTTTATTCATTATTTTATGTAGGTCTATGTAAATTATTTATATTTATATCAAATAGGTATTTTGTTTACATTATGTTTATTTATTATTTCGAATATCACGCAAGTGACATGGTCGTCCGTGTCGTGACCAAACACAGGACTCCCGGAAGACCAGCGCCGTGGCCTGCCAGGGCTGCGGCTTTCGCTGAGGGAGCCCTTTTTGTTTGGATATCGCAACGCAGGGAGGTGTCAATGCGTAGGTATCTTTTTGTTGTTTTTTTTTTTATGTCTGTATTTAGTTGTTTGTAATTTTTGTGTTGTGATGTCCAAAACAAATAAAAAATTTCTGATTTCTGATTTCTGAAAAGAGCGTTTTCTAAGCAGCCAAATAGTGCGGAAAGTAGCACTTTTCCGCACTAGTGCTTTTTACTTTTCAGTTTTTTTTTTATTTTTGCTCAGGCTGTCATTCAGCCAGTCAACCTGACATTTCAGTATTTGAGATATTTTTACAAATTACTGATTTACCTATTGTTACGAATATAAAGGGAACAATAAAAATAACAATTCAATAAACAGGTTTATAATTAGTATAATTACTTTAGAAATTGATTTTTATTGATAAATTACATTCAAATATTAATTAAAAATTTGCGTGGCTGAACAGTCATTTTACTCATGCCTATTCGACGCGGTAGCCTTGCACATGCGCGCGCAGCGTAGTACATAATATTTTCAGCGCGCTTGTGTTTAAGAAGATCAGCGCGCTTGTGTTTAAGAAGCCCGCCATTTTATACGCCTTTTTAATATAACTGTTTTATTTTTCTTGCACAATGCATAGTAAAATATTGTATGATACACGTGCGAAAGATGATTTCCGACTCGTGTCGGCTTATACACTCGCTCGCTTTGCTCGCTCGTGAATAAAATGACACTCATCGGAAATCACATACTTTCCGCACTAGTAGCATAAATATCTATTTTGTCATTCCTGGTGTGCATAAAGTACCTATATTCTATTTTAAGTTTTGCTCAAACCAATGCTCTTGGTATAAAGTTAGCTCCTTTAGTTTTCCTCAAACAAGGTTTTTATATTCCTTGTCGGTTTGTATTAATACTATTTTTTTCTAAAATTCATTTGCAGTTTTATTATGCTCTGCCAATTTGTTTCCAAGATATATTTTTATTTGAATAATTGCTTGTAGTATACTGACATACTATGAATGTCATAATTGATCAAAATAACAGCTTTCCTCAATAGGTATGTTATAAACTGTATTGAAAATAAATTATTCTTGCACTATGCAGGAGATAAAACATTCTAAATTATTTTAGTATAACTGATTCTGAGGCGCTTAAATCCAGTTTTACGATTTATTATTCAAAGTAAATAAGTACAACAACGATCAATACAAAACTATGGCGTCACAAGTTAGTATTCCCTTTATTTTTCCTTATAAAATGTTGTTTTGACGAAGCTCATTTTACTAGCCAGTATACATATACCTATTGCATTATTTTTAATTTGAGTTAAACCATTACTATTCACTGGGCTATGATATTTCACGAAGCCACAAATTGTAATAATATACAATTTGTTGATCATTGAGTTGCCACATGCTCTGTACTGTGCAATCTATTGTTCATTAAATTGTAATTTGTATAAAGGAAGATGCCTGCTTAACAAAAAAATGTCTCCGATATTTAAGAGATAGTAGCTATTAGGTAGTTATTTTATAGTAACTAGCGAACCTTACAAAAAATTTAACCTATTTGGATTACCTTTAAAAAATTGCATCTAATATCCATGGTAAACCATTAAAAACAATAATCTACAATAGTAAATATGCATAGATAGAGGTATGACCAGGAATGGGAATATTTCTATGGTTATAAAATATGGCTACAACCAATCCTTAAGTTTTAGTGGTTTTAGTTTTTTACGGTTTACCATGATTAGCGCTACAAGATAATCTTGTTGACATTCTGCTAAAGCACTGAATGATTTTCTTCGCTTTTTTAGTTGCACTATTTTCTTTCGCAGGCCGCACGCCCCTACGCAGCACGTATAACATTGGTACCTATTATTTTACTTTCTTTTTATGTGCATGTTTTAGTTTAGTATGTTCTGTGACATGAAAATAATATATTTTTTCCTTCTGAGATGTATTCACATACACTCAATGCATTGTATAATATCCGTAGTGCTATGCTATTTAGGTATGCTATGCATATGCAAGTTTTATCAATTGCCCCAATATCAAAAAACATTCATATCAATCTGTAGGCTTACTACGTAAGAAGTGACAAGCTAGAGAAGCTGTCAAACGCGACATAGTGACATTAGAGCCATAGTAGTTCTGTCAATGTGTTGCGTTAGACAGCTTCTAGAGCTTGTCGCTTTTTACGTACCTAGCCTACTGGCAAGCCTCACCAAAAATAGTTTTGTTTTTTAGTGCTAAAATATTTTTATGTCTCGAACGGAACTTAACTTTAGTTAATGCATGCATAATGTACATAGATAACAACTAAACAATACAACATTAAAACATTAATTTTCCGTGTAAAAAAATCCTGTTCGTTCTTGTTTCTTGTATTTATTTCAATTACGCTATGAATATAAACCTTTTATAAAATAATAAATAAGTAGTAATCGTCACACAGGCCATACTTCGAGGAAAGAGCACGCATAAACGCAGCCCTAGAAGTCCAGAAGGCTCGCATTCAGACTTTAGAAGAACAGGTGGCTGAAGCCAAGCAACAATACTCGTCGGCGCTAAGGAACCTGGAGCGTATTTCAGATGAAATACACAAACACCGCTCCAGAAGGCATTCCACTATGAACGGGGGCAACGGTGAGTGGAAAGAACAATTGAAATTCCTCAACACATTTTTAGGAAAAATTCTTTGAGTACCTACTAGCAGGGGGGTTTCACTCGGAAGAATAGGTATGACGGGCGAAATATCGCCCCGGCCGATGAAAGGCAGGGCTAGCTACATCAGAGTGTTGCCATATATACAGATTTATCTGTATCTATACAGATTTTTCATCACCAATACAGATTACAGATTTAGCATAACTTTTATACAGATTTCCGTCATTTTCGCTTCCTTACATAATCTATGATGAAATGATTGAAAATGTACTTATCTCTTTTTAGTGTATGATAATTTAGTGTTTATTTATTACCTTCGATTTGATTCAAATCATCCAAATTATGGAGATAGAGCAGAAAAGGCTCGCTGCTGGGAGGAAGTGTGCGAGAACGTCGTGCCCTGGGTGGACCGCGCTCGGATTGACGGAGAAGTTTGCCTATTCCGCCAACTTCAAAACATTACGCTATAGCGCTATCGTAGCAGAAGGCATATATTGTTTTCTTGAACAGATTTAGTACAGATTTTATTACAGTTTTACAGATTTTATACAGATTTTAGCGTTTTGTGTTCATACAGATTTTGTACAGATTTTTCGATCGTTCTATCCAGATTTCTCAATCTGGCGTGTGGCAACACTGCATCAGTACGCGAACAGTCGCCGGGCGCGCGTGACGCGTCGTTATCACGCGCCGCTCCGCTCGCTCAAATTACGAAAATGACTTCACAACAATACGACAAATGCTGTTGTGTTTATGGATGCAAAAATAAAATGAAAAGGACTGGATCGGATGTGTCTTTTTTTAGATCTCTTTTCTTGTCCTCATAATTTTCTCTGACAAACCTACAGTAACATTATGACGTATTTTCATAAACTAAAGTACTTACCTACCTACCGACGAGTAAATATAGTTTGCAAACATTATAATACGAGTAATACTATTACTTAGTAAATAGTAGTAGCATTGGTTTATTTGAACCATCATTTGTTTGAGTAAAAGGTAGGTACCTTATAGGTTAATAAATCAGCGGGGCTAACACGCCAGTTGTGACAAACTCTAAATCCCTTACGGAGCTGTCAAAATGTCACGAAAACGCCGCCATTTTGAAATTTTGTCAATTTAGCGAATATGGATGCACGTTGTGACGTCAGTGTTTTATCAAACTCCATGTGGGTTGACAATTTTTTTTTTTTTTTTTTTTTTCTCAGAATTGCGAACATACCACCACTTTTTACGACTCATTTGTCGCAAAATGACAGTTTCATAAGGCTAATTTGTCAATATTTATCAACCTTAAATACGGAGCGTGAGATTCTTTGTGGGTTTTATGGGACTGTAATATTGGCTGAAAAATCGTATTTTCTTCATTGTTTGCCTATAAGGATGTTTGTACACACTAAACTAAAGTAATTGAAAGATGTTCTCTTCCGTTAGCTTTTGCTATTTTACTAGGTTTCCGCCCGCGGCTCCGCTGGCGTTAACAGCTTTTCCCGTGGTAATGAGGATTATTTCCGCGGTAAAAGGTAGCCTATGTTCTTCCCCAAAGTCTATACTAGCTGTGTACCAAGTTTCATTAAAATCGGTTCAGTAGTTTTGGAGCCTATTCAATGCAAACAAACAAACAATAGATATGTTATAGTTGTAAGTAATTAATATTACCTACCTACACTATTCATAGATTCGAAACTTCTCACGAAGGCCCTCTGTACCACTGGGGTACCATAGGACAACAACAACAACAACATTCATAGATTGCAGACAAAGTAATAAAGAGTTTTAATCAGCATGCTTCTATTAAATTTAGAAAAAGAACAGCGATAGAAAGGAAGTGCTCATTCAAGAGATCTTTGTAAACTTCGTTTGTAAGGACTTTGTCGAAGACTCAGAAGTTTGGAACCAATCACAACCCAAGCTTAGTACTACTTACCTACGCTTAGTCCATGAAGTAAATAAGCTGACATACTTTTATTAACTTTCCTTCATCAATAATCTAGTAAAACCCAACGCTGGGCTAAGTCTCTAGTATGCCTTTGCCAATATGACTGGCTAAATCGAGTTTTTGCCCATAAAGTATCTTTGCCTCACATCGGGGGTTAGAAAGAAATGCATGAGCCACATTCAGAGATTTAATTACTTCCCTGCGCATATAGTTATAGCATGGGTAAAGAATCTTTGTCCCTGGTTATAGGGAATTTAAAACTACAAGCGGTTCAATACTATATAATCTAACTAGATGTAAGTAAATAACTAAACAAGTCTACAAGTCTAGTTAGAAATCAATATCAATCCGATGAAATAAAATAATATTTTTTGATACATTATTTATTTATCAACTATTACTTCTATTCTAGTAAACAAATTAACATAGTCAACATTATTACAAAGTAAATTGTTTATTTATTATTTCAACAATGCATAATAAATGTGGTCTTACATAAATAAATAAATAAAAAATCATGTCACCTTTCCCTCTTTTTAAAACCTAAACACTAAATTTGTTGATTCAGTTACAACTGCAGCCATTATAGTTACTAATTTAGCTTTCTTTTAACTATGAGGAACTAGCATACTAAGTATATAATGGTTATAAATATTTAACTACAATACATGAGTATTATAGTAGTCTGATAAATAACATAATAAAAGTAAGAGTAAGAAGTAAGTATAGCACTCCTCATCTTCATTACACCTACCTTATCTTCGTTACACATAATTGTTAAAATTGTATCTTTTTGGTACCTACTACTAAATAATATTTATCCCAGTTTCCTCACTTCCAGAAACCTAAGGCACATTGCACTATGCTTAACACTAATTTACTAACACAATTTAAGGATTTCTTACAGCAGTTTATTTGAGAAAGAACCACAAAACATAGTGTCTAAAGCCACTGCCGAAGAATCAGGCTTTTGACTAGGCACTTTGCATGTATGCATTATGTTGACTTTCTGACACGCAATTCTTCATCTTTTGCTTGGGTTTCGGTTGAGATCACGCCAAGTAGAACTCGGAGTTACATGGAGTGAAGCCAAGGCCACGGCGCAGGGCAGAGGGAACTGGAAGAATCTCTTGAAGGCCCTATGTATCCCCTGGGTACCTTAGGGTTCCAACAACAACAAGTAGAACTCGTTGAGTAGCGTTGCTTACACAAAGATTATTCGCAGCTTTTTCCACTGCTGCTACTTATTTTGCAGCTTTTCTCGAGGGCCATTTAAATCGGTCAGAGAGTCAACTTCAGGAAATCTTCCTATTGAAACGGGTAGAACAAGATTTTTGAATAATGGTTCAACACGCAGTATTTTCCTCTGAAACAAACAAACTTGATGAATATCATTGCATTTAACTAGTTAGATTACGGTAAATGTTATTGTTTTTAGCTGTTTTTTTGTTTAAACACGAATAAATCGTGCTATTGTATAAAATAAAATTTGATTTTGTTTGTTTACTTTTTTGTAACTTTTTTTTATACGTCCGGTGTGATTAAAAACTCACTAAATGAAAATAAACAGCAAATTTAGATAAAGACAACATCATCAACTTTTGTATAGCGCGATCCCTTTCTTTCGTAAAACAGTGTTATTTTAATATCTGTCAAAAGCACGGATCGGCTAGTATTGAATGAATGGTATTAGGTAACCATAGTATTTCATAGTATTTACTAGTTCCACGAGTAACTGTTGTAAAATGGCAACAATTGGGGTGACAAAAATTGACAAAATGATTTCACGATTATTGAGTTTCTCAAAACGCCCGGTATGTTCGCAACAAATGACAAAATCCCCCAAATGGACATTTTTTGTCTTTCATTTCTCAAGTCCCACGTAAACGCGTATGCTAGGCCCGCAGATGTTTTATTTTCTCAAAGACGACAGCCCTAAAGGTGTTAGTAGAGTGGCATAAGAGTTGGCGCAACGCGAGAGAAAGAGATGCAGCAACTTCGTTTTTTCGCCTAGCGCCGTGCGATCTGAATTGCACTTTATTGTAACGGAGATAGGGTTGCAATTTATTTGAATTATTTTGCCTAGTGGAGCTTCTGTAGGGACTACTATTTGGTATTCTGTGCTACTAGTAAATAATAAAGTGATGAAAAGTGAGTCGTTGGGGTCATGTAATACAAAAGACATTTGATTAATTAACTTGCCTAAAATTAATCTCAGTCAAATCAAAATGGTATACAGTCCGAGAAAAATAGAAAAATTATTTTAAATAACCTTCTTTTCGGAAATTTTGGGTGATTGGAGTCATGAAATAAATAGGGGCGCCACTTTCTTTACGGTGTTACCATTTTATATCATGCTGTCACGCTTGTTTGTTGGCAAAACTACGACCAAAAACTGTGAAATTTGTCAGATATAGATCGGTCAACGACAACAGACACGGCCAGCGACACGAACACAACGACCAGCGACAAGCTAGAGGAACTGTGCGAGAGCAGCGCCGACGCGAGCGTGAGAGAGTGGCTGCGACGGAGCAGCGAGCAGCGGCCGGGCACTGACCCCGACACCTGGACAGAGATCGACCTGGACTACTCCAGCCCCGAGGAGGTGAGCATACACACAACCAGCGACAAGCTAGAGGAGTGGCTGCGACGGAGCAGCGAGCAGCGGCCGGGCACTGACCCCGACACCTGGACAGAGATCGACCTGGACTACTCCAGCCCCGAGGAGGTGAGCATACACACAACCAGCGACAAGCTAGAGGAGTGGCTGCGACGGAGCAGCGAGCAGCGGCCGGGCACTGACCCCGACACCTGGACAGAGATCGACCTGGACTACTCCAGCCCCGAGGAGGTGAGCATACACACAACCAGCGACAAGCTAGAGGAGTGGCTGCGACGGAGCAGCGAGCAGCGGCCGGGCACTGACCCCGACACCTGGACAGAGATCGACCTGGACTACTCCAGCCCCGAGGAGGTGAGCATACACACAACCAGCGACAAGCTAGAGGAGTGGCTGCGACGGAGCAGCGAGCAGCGGCCGGGCACTGACCCCGACACCTGGACAGAGATCGACCTGGACTACTCCAGCCCCGAGGAGGTGAGCATACACACAAGCAGCGACAAGCTAGAGGAGTGGCTGCGACGGAGCAGCGAGCAGCGGCCGGGCACTGACCCCGACACCTGGACAGAGATCGACCTGGACTACTCCAGCCCCGAGGAGGTGAGCATACACACAACCAGCGACAAGCTAGAGGAGTGGCTGCGACGGAGCAGCGAGCAGCGGCCGGGCACTGACCCCGACACCTGGACAGAGATCGACCTGGACTACTCCAGCCCCGAGGAGGTGAGCATACGCACAAGCAATGGATAATAGGGTGACGAAGCAAAACCAAGGGGTACGTGTTGTAAGGTGCTCTCGTTATATTGAGCATGATTGAAAATGTTCAATGCCAACGAATTTCTGCAGGATCTGTGTATGGCGCCATCTAGGGAAAATTACTCGAACTAACTATGTAAACAATACTAGAGCGACAAAAATGACATTATGTAGTTAGGTATGTGATATTTATACAAAACTTTTTAGACAGGTGATTAACTAGAGAAGTGTTTAACATGTTTTAAATTATTTTCTGGTAAGACTGTTAGTTTTTTTTAATTGCGATTTGTAAAAAAAATACATCTTTCTTAACAATAGCTGGGGCTCTATTGATACTTTAATTCTCCAGGTAAGCTTCGAGAAATGTTCCCTGCGACCCCGTGCAACGCCGGAGAAGCTGTCGCCACCGAGCCCGATGGAGTCCAAGGTGTCTGCGGCGTCTCCGCGGCGCATCATCAGGGCGGTGGACCGCAGCGCCGCCATCCGCGCCGAGCTGGAGCGCGGCCGGAGGCAGAGCCTGGACGTATTGATACACGACACTGGGGAGAAGATGAAGGAGATGTTCCAAGGTGAGCTCTCCTACTTTCTCCACTCGCTCCTGCCCCCTAGCATGACCGTTCACGCAGGACAGACAATTTTGTCATGCGTATACTCTTACCCTTTCTTACCCATGGGTGCCCATGGTCCAAGAAAACAAGGTCTTACAATTAGACCACGCTCTCCATTCCAGCTGAGCTTTGCACCATGAGTCTGACCGAGTCACCGACATAGCCCAAAGAATCGCGAAACTTAAGTGGCAGTTGGCGGGCACATTGCACGTAGAACCGATGGCCGCTGGGGAAAAAAGGTTCTTGAATGGCGGCCACGCGCCGGAACTTCCGGAAGACGTAGCAACCAATACAACCATAGTAAGAAAGTCTAAGGTTGTAGTTAGTAAAGATCAGTGCACTACGTTACCGCAATGAAAATGCGATCGTAATGGGAGAGAATAACGTTGTAAATAGGAATTACACATGCGTGTCAGGTGGTCCCAAGTCATCAATACTTTATTGTAGGACGCGCTAAATCTATATATGGCCTCCACGCGCGTGCTGTGTTTGCCAAACAGAGCGAGACGCAGTTATGCGTTAGAATGAAATAAAAGTCACCGCGCTCACTCTAGCGCATAACTACATCTCGCTCTGTTCGGGATACAAGGCAGACGTGTGTAGCTCGTATTATAAATGAACGGTGTTTCCTCCCAGGGTTCTCTAGAACCTGTTATAAATGAACGGTGTTTCCTCCCAGGGTTGTCTAGAACCTGTTATAAATGAATGGTGTTTCCCCCAGGGTTGTTCAGAACCTGTTATAAATTAATCGTGTTTCCTCCCAGGGTTGTCTAGAACCTGTTATATACGAATGGTGTTTCCCCCCCAGGGTTGTCTAAAAGCTGTTATAAATGAATCGTGTTTCCCCCCAGGGTTGTCTAGAACCTGTTATAAATGAATGGTGTTTCCCCCCAGGGTTGTCTAGAGCCTGTTATAAATGAATGGTGTTTCCCCCCAGGGTTGTCTAGAGCCTGTTAAAAATGAATGGTGTTTCCCCCCAGGGTTGTCTAGAGCCTGTTATAAATGAATGGTGTTTCCCCCCAGGGTTGTCTAGAGCCTGTTATAAATGAATGGTGTTTCCCCCCAGGGTTGTCTAGAGCCTGTTATAAATGAATGGTGTTTCCCCCCAGGGTTGTCTAGAGCCTGTTATAAATGAATGGTGTTTCCCCCCAGGGTTGTCTAGAGCCTGTTATAAATGAATGGTGTTTCCTCCCAGGGTTGTCTAAAACCTGTTATAAATGAATGGTGTTTCCCCCCAGGGTTGTCTAGAGCCTGTTATAAATGAATGGTGTTTCCCCCCAGGGTTGTCTAGAGCCTGTTATAAATGAATGGTGTGTCCCCCCAGGGTTGTCTCTGTTCGGCGAGCGGCGCGGCTCGGTGTCGCTGCCCCGCACCCCGCGCGCGCACTCCCCGCGCCGCTCCCCCCCGCACGAGGGCGCCTCCTCATCCGACGAGCGATTCTCAGACACGGAAAGCCTGCACAGGTAAACAATACTAAATATTAATAACTAAATTACCTAAACTTCACTACATAGTATAAAACAAAGTCGCTTTCTCTGTCCCTATGTCCCTCCCTATGTCCCTTTGTACGCTTAAATCTTTAAAACTACGCAACGGATTTTGATGCGGTTTTTTTTAATAGATTGAGTGATTCAAGAGGAAGGTTTATATCTATAATACATGCATAATATACTCAAGAATAACCCACAGTAACCATTTTCCCGTGCGGAGCCGGGGCGGGTCGCTAGTTGCATATAAAAGCATTTGTTTGGTGGGTTTTACGAAAAACATCGTGAAGGAGACGACGCCTGAGGGGCTCCGTCTCTCATTATTAGTTTTGATTTAGGTTGCACTAAAGTTAATTTTAGAACACCAAAAGTTAATTTAAGTACATTAAAAGTTAATTTAAGTATTTATTTAAGTATTTTGTATTGGCAACATAAGTTAGAATGCTAGAGTTTGGCTAATGAAAGTAGACAATGAAAAAACGCGGCAAATTTGAACAAAATCATCGTGGCAACCCCGATTCTATAGACCTAATTTGATACTTTTTTTTTTCTATGTAACTTTGTTGCCAGTACAATGGGGTCAATTCTGCGTGGCCGCTAACATATCCAAATTTAAGTTGTTATGTCTCTATCACGTTCTTAAGAAGGAAAAGGGACAGGTGATTGCTAACCTACATTTAGACACGCCAAACTTCGATTTTACGCATAATTCAGCAGGAATTTAAAAACATCTTGACTAAATTAAGCTGAATTTAACAGCTGCGCTGCTTATTTTAAATATCATTCATTCAAAATTAAATTAATTCATCTTTCTTTTCGATTCCCATATGAATGAAAGAAAGAGACCAACAACTTAAATTTAGAGATTTTAGCGGCCACGGCAGAATTGAGCCCAATATAACCATCAGTCCGTCAGTCTGTCAGTTAGACGATAACTCCTTCACGATGTTTTTCAATATCAACGCGCTAGGCCGTGGTCCGAGGCTCCCTTGAGCCGCCCCTAGACGCGTTGGTATATGACTTTTTTTTTTGGGGAAGTCTTCCGCTCCCCCACAAGTCCGGTGAAGCTTGATTAAAAAAAAAAGAAAAAAAAAGTCGATAATTCTCTCGTCATTCTGAGCAGACTGATTGGACCAGACTGAGCGTGTAACCTTTGACTTGATGTTAGGTGTTGTTCCAGCATGGAGATGTTGTCGGACGATCAGATCGCGTCGCTGATGCTGGACGCGCAGCTGGAGGCGGTGTGCGAGCGGCTCGCGGGGGGCGGGGCGACGCGCGCTCCGCCCACCAGGCAGCGCTTCTGAACAATACTGGTGAGTGATAGTTAAACAGTACGTTTTATTAATACCGTATCACATTACTCATTACTTTCGAAAAGGTGATATCACCCTGTACCATTACACATCACCCTAAACATTACCCGAAATGTTGAATGAAATTTGTTACTTAGTACGAAGAAATGCTCTGTAGTATTCCGTACCGTCAGCACATATTACTTTATTATAACATTACCTGCGCGCGACTGCATTACTCGAGTTAGATAGCACCCAAAAAAAGTGTTTTTGATTTTATTTTTTTCTAACTGACCCGAAAGAAATTTATTTTCTTCCATAATAGCTAATGTGTGATGTGTACGTGTACTGGTTACAATACTCGCGTTATGTGTGATATTGCATTACCTACACATCTCTAGTGATACTGTTTAACGTGACTCATCGGACATCAAACTTTAATCTCCCACTTCTGAATCTTCTTCGTCATCACACTCCGTTTCGTTTCTTTCGACAATGTCTTCTATAGTTTATAGTCTATAGTTTACAGATGACGCCTGTTAGCGTATACTATCACTATCACTACATAGTATAAAACAAAGTCGCTTTCTCTGTCCCTATGTCCCTATGTATGCTTAAATCATTAAAACTACGCAACGGATTTTGATGCGGTTTTTTTTAATAGATAGAGTGATTTCAAGAGGAAGGTTTATATGTATAATACATGCATAATATGCTTAAGGATAACCCACAATAACCATTTTTCCGTACGGAGCCGAGGCGGGTCGCTAGTAAAATTATAATCGAAGCGAAAAACGGCTTTCGTTGGGCTTGTACGGAGACTTGGTGGTATAATTGGTAGTACGCCTGTACGGCCCGGATAGCCCAGGAGGTGCGGGTTCAAGTCCCTGCCCAAGCTCAATGATCTTTATTTTTCGCTTCGATTATAATTTAATGACTCTGTCTTTGAAGGTGTATGATCCCCAATGAATCCTACTGGTTTTAAATATTCATCAAAGAACCAACCGCAGTTCTCAGGCTGAAATTTCACGCATATTGGATCCGTTGCATTAAGCCACATGGAATTTACGAAAATAGTTTAAGTGCTCGCCGTCTTCTTTAGCAGAGTATTTTAAAAAAAGCGATATCTCGCATCATTCACACTGGTGCAGTTCTTGATACCATACATACTAACCATAAATCCTTGAACAGTCTTCATTTTTTCGTCAGTGAAAATATCAGCAGCATCTGTATGATGCAAAAACTGTTTGATATTTTTCATTTTTCGAAAATAGCTGAAAATGTTTTACTTTTCTTTTATTATAAAATGCTGCTGTGTAATTGCAATCTGTAAATGCATGGAAGGCGGGAAGACTTTGGCATAATTTGATTCCTAACTTCAACGCTAAATCGGTGCAATTAATGCAATTAACAGTTTCATTATTAGTCTTTCTAGTTGCTGAACTGGCAAGGCAAAATTCTGATTCCGTAAGTTTGTGCATATTTCTTAACACAATAATCAAAACGTCAGTATCAGAAGCTTCATTAAAATTCTTAAGGCTGGTACCGCTTTAGAAGCATGAAAAATAGTCCTTGTATCTGCCTCTTCTTGAAAAATATTTTGTTTCAAAATTCGACAACTGAAATTCTGAGAAAACACAAATTGGCTTGACTTGATACTTATATTGGCAAGAAACAATAATTACAATAATCAACGTATCGTACGGAAGAGATGCAAATTAACATAGCGCGAAAACTGTCAGTTTGACACTAACACAAAGACATTTGTTGGTGTTGCCAACAGTCAATGTTTTTGATTCGCTTCCAGAGTCCAGACAGAAGTACTTAAATTTTATTTGGTCTAGATTGGTGTTTACTTTTTTTACTCTTGAAGTTAACATCTTAAAATTAACTCTTGAAGTAACATGAGCACTTCTGACTTAGTTGGCTAAATGAAATCCTTCATTTTCCTTAAGTTCCACTAAGAGTTTTACATAATCCCATGACATGACCATTCTCGATTTCTTAAATACAACTTTTCGCCCAAAGTGTTCCTTACCAACTTTAAGTGGCACGGATCGATAAATATAATAATGTTTTTATTGTTGTGCAAAAATACGGGATTCAACGCATCACCATCTACCTGACATCCCAATAATTTAGCCGTAGGCAAGTTTGCTGCGCTCCCGTCAGATATTACTGATGCAACAACAAGACCGCAATTACTAACTAAATCGATACAGGTTTTGAGTAAGTTAGCTTTTACTAACATTAACAAAGCTTCTTTAGCAACAGGAAGAACATCGGTTTCTAGCTGGTTACCGTAGTTAACAAACCAACGTATTTTTTTCCATGCCATTCAACTCTTTGGCGGATGGCCATTTCATCAAAACGCAGTGCGCATATCCAATTATTTGTTGACGAATTCTAACACAAGAGTTAGAGAGCTGCAAGCGCCTCGGAACCAATCCCAATCTTCCCTCGAAATGCCATTTCTAATTCTTTATATTGTGTTAGTGACATTTTTTTGTTTGAATTGAATCGGTCTGTACTCATCATCTCAGCTCTTTGTTACTTATATCTGGCAAATTACATGTAATGGCACTGAATGATTTCATTGATACGTACTCGCAGTTATTAAACGCCTTTCTTATCTTTTTGATTTATGTTTGTGCTGCCTGTGTTTTTTGTGCCAATAAAGTTTTAATCTATTTGTCTACCTTTCTAGTTCTAGGCCGTCTAAATGTTCAAAATGATGACGTAGAGTTAGTTCATTTGCATGCAGCTGACATACCAGCCATTGTAGTGGACGTTGCAGTTTGCTTATATTATTATTAGTTGCTCTGTGCTTATATGTGCTAGGTGGACCCTTCGCCACTGTCACCTAATATCTATTGTTTCATCTAATATCTATAATTATGGTTATATGTGGATATGTAAAGACATTTGTTTAAGTGATAATCTATTATTTCTATTATTGCATCCATTTTCTTTGTTTTCTGCATTTTGTTATGTCGAACTTTAATAATTATTGTACATTTTTTTCATCGACTGCAAAGCTCTGAAGATTACAAGCCTTGTATTTTTGTTTTCTTTTTACTTTTAACAACTGTTTTGATTTTGTATTCTGAACAAGTATTTCAAAGTGTTAATTCATCAAAGCCCATGTTCAGACCCATTACTTCGTTCGATCCCGATCTCAATGTCGTACATTTTATGTGGAAATTACATCTCAACATTGTGATATGGTAACAAAATAGCAATAAAATCTTAACATGGGTATAGTTTGTTTGTTATCAAGTTGGTTTTCAGCCTTTGGACAGATTCTAAATCTTAATTGTAACATGATTTCAATGTAACGATTTTGCTAAATAACAAAAAAAACGTGACAATGTGATCCTGTTACTAAAGCAGAAATAGAATTTGGCTTTTAGGGCATAAAAATTGTATGGGTCTCGTTAATATTTGCTACTAGTAGTCGGTTCAAAGTCTATGTTCAGATTATATTATTTTGTTTGATCAAGATCTCGATGTTCCGCACTTGTCTTGTAAAAAGGCATCTCAACGTCATGATCTGATACAAGAATAATAATATAATCTCAAGGTAGGCATAACTTGTTCTTTGAACATAAGAAAGTAATTTTCTTTGGTTCAGCTGTTCTGAAGTGATTCTCTATACATGTCTTGATATTAGATGCCTTTGGATAAACCTTTCGGATTTCATTTATTTGCCACTCGTCCATGGACTTATTTTGCTTAGTCACCCTTAATTTTTTTCTCCTTTGAAATAGGCAAAAGCAATAAAGATATCACTTAAATATCATCAGGTAACACACTGCGCTTCAGATTTAATTAAAAAACCTTCTTGAAAATTTAGCGTCGAAAGTTATAGTTTTAACGACTTTCTACCATTTCTAACGACGATTTTGAATTATTCAGAGCTGGAGGTTAATGAAGAATCATGGAGGTGGTCTAAAACAGAGGAGAATGCATCCATCGAGAATGGTTCATCCATTGGATCATAAGAATGTAACTGGTTTTAAAATTTCTAGGCGTAATTGAAAGGAAACTCGGGTTAGTTTCTACAAGAAAAGTATTTATTTAAATATCCTAATTCTCTCAGTTCTGTAAGGTCTACCAAGTAAAAGATTATATAATGTTGGGCGCCTTGTCTGTTTGTTCACAGACTGTTAAATTAATAAAAAGTTAAGTTACAAATAAGCTCAATTAAATCTCAATTAAAATCTCAGGAATGTGGTTACATACGAAGCCTACACCTCACTCCGTGCGACCATAAACCGAGCGTGGGGAATGAGGAGGAAGCTGGATTGAGGAATCTGTGTCAGAGTGTTTGACAAGAATGGAACAACCGTCCCATCCCGTGATATGGTCATCGCGAAGACATGAATGACCCGGTATCCGGAAACGAGACCCCGGAAGCAGCCACGTCTCAGAGATGACCAAAACTAAAGGTTTATGCAAGTTGTTCAAAGAAATAATTTCAATTTTTTTATGCCTAATGCTCTTGCAGTTCCATTGAAGCAGAACTGTCGCTTAAGAATTAATGGAAGTGGAAGAAGAGTTGATTCAGTTTTTCTGAGACGTTGTTCGGTATTCGGTATTAAAATGAATAGAAGCTGAATAATGTCGAACAATTTGGAATTTTGAATAGAATCTGGATCAGGATTTAAAATATCACAACCATTTGGCTGAGACGATTTGGGGGAACTAGTTAGTAACCTGTGTGTTTCTTTGTCATATCCCTTACCAAGGGCAGGAGGAGGACGACTATTAAAGAAAACAGTTTTCTTGTAAGAAATGGGAGAGGAAATAAAAGGAGTAGACATTTCATATATTGGAGTTAAGGGATTTATTGGGCCAGGACGAACTGGGGAAAAGCTGGAAGAATGGGAGGAAGATCGGATGGTGTCTGCAAAGGAACGTCGGACTGGACGATAACGAAGGGAAGCCTCTGAATAAGGGATATTCTCTTCGGACGTTACAGACTATTGACTTTTGCCTCATGTGCTTAGGACAGCTGGGATTGATGGCAAAGTGAGGTCCAGAACATGAGAGACAAGTTGCCTTGTTCTCTGGCACTGAACAAGAAAATTCAGGATGGGGTGGGCACATTTAAAACATCTTGGTTTAGACCGGCATTTGTCCTTTATATGGCCAAATCGGCAGCAATTGTTACATTGTATCGTGGGGAGTGTGTATAAACCAACAGGGATCGAAGTATAACAACAAAATACGCAATTAATTTTCAATTTTTTTTTGTTTGAATTGAATTGGTCTGTACTCATCATCTCAGCTCTTTGTTATGTCTGGCAAACTACATGAATGGCACTGAATGATTTCATTGAAAGGTACTCGCAGTTATTAAGCGCCTTTCTAGTTCTAGGCCGTCTAAATATTCAAAAAGATGACGTAGAGTTAGTTCATTTGCATGCAGCTGACATACCAGCCATTGTAGTGGACGTTGCAGTATTCTTATATTATTAGTTACTCTGTGCTTATATGGACCCTTCGCCACTGTCACCTAATATCATCGAAATAGCCTATAATAATCTATTATTTCATCTAACATCTTTAATAATGGTTATATTATGGATTTGTAGAAGACATTTTGGCTAAGTGATAAAATTTGGTTTTCATGAAACCAGGATGCTTTATTTGTTTTGTGTTTTATTTGTTGTAAGGAGTGGAGATCTTAAAACTGGACTGGACATAAAATTTTGTATATTTTTTTTACGCTTTTTAATCTTTTATGTATTAATGTCATTGATGAGAAATAAAGAAGCTAGGTATCTTTCTTAATTCATAAGGTGTTAATCTATTTTTGTTTATAATACCATGAATGGATTTCTCATCATATCCAAATAACTGAAGATTCTAAGACTATTTTGGCTTTACACTGTGTACAAAATAGTACAAATACCTGCAACAATGCTAATGATTTTGATGTATTGTTAATTTCATTTGGTATTTTCCTGGACCTTTCCTGTGACAGTTCCATATTCTTTGCCATTTTTAATGCATTTATCATTGTTTAATATCAATTAATGCATTTGAATTCGATTTCTACATATAAGGTTATCGTTATTTTGATCCAATATTCTATGTTTATCTATTAAAATGTCAATATATTTCTTTATCATTTTCTCAATATGGTTAAATAGGACATACCTTTCTGGTCGACTGGCGTAGCGACGATCTTCGTCTGATTCTCCCTTTCTCATAAAACAAAGACACTATCCGCGCGATAAATGGTTCACGGTAAATAATTTATAACTTAATGAAAATCTCGGTTCACTATGTTTTGGTCTAAGTTACGTAGGAACTCCGAGGCAGTAATTATTATCACTTCACCTTCCCTTGTGAACCATAACTGTTGCACATCCTTAGGAAAGTGTCGCATTTAACAATTTACCAAATCCTTCTTCGTGAATGTGATAGTGAGTGAGCTGACGGTATCCACTTGTTCAGCAAGATGTTCACTCATCGATGTCTTGCCGTTCCGATCGAAAATCGACTTCATCAATCTGCATCTTCTTGCAGCCTCTTGATGTAATGGCTTTCCGTGGTAGGAAAAGACTATATGATGCCGGATTTCCTCAGCTTCTTCTTGTGGAGTTTTATTATAAAGCTCAGAAATTGTCGCAATATTTTTTTCCTAATTTCGTGCTCACACAATAATTAATTTTACAATTAAATAAGTCACGACCTTCGTTGTGTCTTTCGACATAGGCCTCCTCCAACTGCTTTCATTGCGCTCTGATCTATGCTACCCTAGCCCAGAGTGGTCCTAGCTAGAGTTAGTTTGAGTTCGTTCTCACATCTCCTTAATGGCTTTATCATAACGGCCATATCTAAAATTTATAATTCCTCTAACAATCGACGTTTTTGAATTATACGGAGCTGGAGGTTGATGAAATAACACTACGCGTGTCGGTTAATTACTGTACATTTACTGTTGGAATACAAGGGTTTTATATTATCCTATACGTCGTTGAACTGAAGGCTTTAACCCTGACATTTACCTTATTTAGTACAATATTAGTTAATAATGTAATTTAACACTCGTATTACATTGCTAATTAAACAATTTTAATTCAATTTCTACATAGAAGGTCATCGTTATATTTATCCGATATTCTATGTTTATCTATTAAAATGTCAATTCTTTTTCTTTATCGGATCAAAATAAGGTTATCGTTATTTTGATCCGATATTCTATGTTTATCTATTAAAATGTCAATTTATTTCTTTATCATTTTCTCAATATGGTTAAATAGGACATACCTTTCTGAGCCGACCGGCTGGCGGCGTAGCGACGATCTTCGTCTGATTCTCCCTTTCTCATAAAACAAAGACACTATCCGCGCGATAAATGGTTCGCGGTAAATAATTTATAACTTAATGAAAATATAACAAAATAAAATGATGTAATTTAACAGTAAGTACTGACCTGTGAAAACCGATTCAAACTAAATGTTTTTTATTACATTTTGCTAGGTTTTTGCGTGACTTACATACTCTTTTCTATCACTTTCTACCTTATTTAAAAACTAATTGTTCACTTTTTCACTGCAAACTGCAGACACTAAAATTATTTCTTCTTGAAATTACAGACAGGTAAAAAATTTATATAAAAATGTTAAAGACACTTTTAGGCTACATTTTGATTCACATACTTACCGAGTATTAATATCCTCCACAACTTTTCCTAAATATTTGCTAACAGTTGTTTGTGCAGTTGCCAAGTTGTGTTCCTGGCCATTTTTTCTTTGGTAGGCACCACAAGCTAGGTAGTGCTGCAAGAATCTGAAATAATAAGTTACCATTATTCCAAACAATTTTAATAAATTTGACTGAAAATGTATGTATTTAGTAATGTTGATAGCTATACAAACCCTAATAGGAAGTGGAAGACCGGAGCTTCTCAAAGGAGAAGCATTAGCATTAGTTGCTTCACAATTAATTGCTTTCGGGATCAGCATATTATGTACCAAACTATCGATTGACTTTGATTTTCATACTTTTATATGGTGTACCTACATTAATACTGGATGAGATTCTTAATCTCCTGGCAGTATACCACTCTTTGCACTTTGACTGTTCGATAGTTTTACAACATAAATCAAAAAAATTCTCATTTTCCATAACGATATTTCCTTCATAAAACTCTTAAATTTTGGTTCATTTCTATTTCTACCTCGTCACTTTTATAAACTTCAAACTTTGCTTTACAAATACAAAAGTTTTTAAGACATTCAATGCAGTCTTCTATTTTTGTAAATTAATCACAACCTGGTCAACTAAATTTTTAACAACTTTAGTAATGCACACATCATTTTCTTCCGTATCAAAACTCAAAGCACCAGCTGCCATTATGACCTTCGATGCTGAATGTCCCCTCAATTCCGAAACATGTAATGGCAAAGGATCACACCTAATTTTCTTTGCCGGTGGATACATTTCTTCGAAGTATTTCCCTTTTGAGTACTTTTCATTGGCGAACTGTCTGGCACTGGGTTGGTCAAAAATATGAAAGTTTCATAGTTATATTTACATGACTCCAACGAACTATCCATAGCCAGCGTGTGTTCCTTGATCTTATTCATATTTACATCGTCGTCGTCCGCGTCAGATA
The DNA here is from genome assembly GCA_948473455.1 of Teleiodes luculella. Lineage (NCBI taxonomy): Eukaryota > Metazoa > Arthropoda > Insecta > Lepidoptera > Gelechiidae > Teleiodes > Teleiodes luculella. The sequence goes on from OX419603.1 coordinate 6,781,169, forward strand.
TGTCTAATGTTAATGGAGTAGACCAGCTGTCGTCCTCGTCAGACGTCTCGTTAAAGACACTGAAAATATTTCTTCTTGAATTCGACAAACGATTGTCGTCATCTTCATCATCGGACTGTGTATGAAAACCAAAGATGTCTGAGGCTGAGGCTGAGCCAATGCTATTTAAGAATCAATTGCTCCCAGAATATTAGGTAAGCCAGACTTTTCTTCCCAACCTCTGGCCACTCTCAACTCTTCTGGCTTCTTGACAATTTGGGAAATTAATTCACATAGGCTTGAAAGCTGGTAAGCAAATTACAGACATGTTAAACATTTATATAAAAATGTTAGACACTTTTACTACATTTCGATTCACATACTTACCGAGTATTAATAGCCTCCACAACTTTTCTTAGATATTTGCTAACAGTTGTCTGTGCAATTGCCAAGTTGTGTTCCTGGTAAATTTTTCTTTGGTAGGCACCACAAGCTAGGTAGTTTACTGCTGCAAGAATCTGAAATAATAAGTTACAATTAATCCAAACAATTTTAATACATATGACTGAAAATGTATGTATTTTGTAATGTTGATAGCTATACAAACCCTATACTAATAGGAAGTGGAAGACCGGAGCTTCTCAAAGGAGAAAGATTTTGTTCGAGTTCACGGCATAGATAAAATGCCATAGCTTTGTTTATACTGCAATCATATTTACTTTTCTTTAGTAGCCAGTAGCTCACGTGTGCGTCTTGTTATTTTAGCTGTGGGGTCATAGGACACTGATTTGTAAACGCCGGTGTCGTTAACTAGAGAGAGCATCTTATTATGGTAGTCTTCTGAGTTCATGACTACTGTAGCGTTTCCCTTGTCAGCTTTAAGCACGAGTAAGTCATCATTGACTCGTAACTGCTCTAGTGATCGCCGTTCCTCAGTAGTGATATTCTTTTTTGGTAATCGGGATTTTCGCAAAATAACCGCTATGTCCTGTGATTGATTGATTGTGTATGGAAGACAGCAGCACTGAATAAGTGCATAATCGGACAATGTCCCTTTCCTATTTATTGACAAAGTTGTGAGTGATTTTCTTTTTCTGTTGGGTTATCTCTGATTCTTTCGCTTTCTTCTAAATCACTTTATTAAATATATTAATACAATTTTGACCATTTATATATAAATCTCAAGCTTTTCATGAAGCAAGCAAATCTACGATTTTTTCTATGTTTATCTATTAAAATGACAATACATTATCAATTTCTTTATCATTTTCTCAATATGGTTAAATAGGACATACCTTTCTGGTCGACTGGCGTAGCGACGATCTTCGTCTGATTCTCCCTTTCTCATAAAACAAAGAAACTATTCGCGCGATATATGGTTCACGGTAAATAATTTATAACTTAATGAAAATATAACAAAATAAAATGATGTAATTTAACAGTAAGTACTGGCTTGTGAAAAACGATTCAAACTAAATGTTTTTTATTACATTTTGCTCGGTTTTTGCGAGACTTACATTACTCTTTTCTATCAATTTCTACCTTATTTAATAACGAATTGTTCACTTTTTCACTGCAAAATCTTCCTTACTTCATGAACAAAGCGCTTACATGCAGCGCCTCTGCCGGTAATGAATGTAACTATTGCATTATGAAATGATTTTGACCATTTATATATAAATCTCAAGCTTTTCATGAAGCAAGCAAATCTACGATTTATTCTATGTTTATCTATTAAAATGACAATACATTATCAATTTCTTTATCATTTTCTCAATATGGTTAAATAGGACATACCTTTCTGGTCGACTGGCGTAGCGACGATCTTCGTCTGATTCTCCCTTTCTCATAAAACAAAGACTATCCGCGCGATAAATAATTTATAATTTAAGTCATATCTTGATTTCTAGGTCATATTATACACTGAAATTTACGTTATTTTGATAATAGAAACCTAATAATTACGATAAAAAACACTTTACTTACGTTTTCCATCTAAAATCTCCAAAATCTTCTTGAAAATCTGAATGTGACTGCGCGCAAGAACAGAAAATTTTCAATGACCTTTTTTTTTTTTTTTCTATGGAGCCGTCACAGACTAAAGTTGCCATTTATTGCTACTATTCTACTATTACAATTTGTCCCTATAACGTACATCCAAATTTTGCATGCTTTGGCCGTATACAGCCAATTCTTGAGTCGAGATTTCCGAGCACCTGTTTCTGCTCTAAAGAGTTTACGATTTTTTGTAGGCGGCAGCACCTGTCTCTGCTCTAATCTCTATAAGGGTCTAAAATGTTACAAAATAAAATGATGTAATTTAACAGTAAGTATTGACCTGTGAAATACTATTCAAACTAAATGTTTTTTATTGCATTTTGCTCGGTTTTTGTGTGACTTACATAGTACTCGAGAACCTTTTCTTCATAAACTCTTTTCTATCACTTTCTACCTTATTTAATAACGAATTGTTCACTTTTTCAATGCAAGAAACAACATTGTCTTCAGCGGCCGTTATCTTCACACACAAAAAAAAATCCTTAGTCTATGAACAAAGCGCTTACATGCAGCGCCTCTACCGGATGAATTATCACATAATTTTAACCATTAAATTGTATTTCTAAAATAAAATCTCAAGCTTTTCATGAAGCGAGCAAATCTACGATATGGCCAGGACATAGACATTTCGTCAAAAGCCAACATATACTCATTATCAATATCATCCTGTGTTGTTTTATATTTCTTTAAGATGTCGAATATTTTTCTGTTTATTCCAACCTGTAGTGGGAAACAGCGCAGTATCTGCTTGATCGTGCCAGGAGCAGATAAACAAAGCAGCCTTCTTTAAACGGTAACTCGTTGGAGATCTCTTGTATAACCTCAAGGCTATATTTTTTTCTTCTTTGCTCCACCGTCTGCCGTTCATCTTTTACAATTTTTTGTTGTACCTTGGTGTAATAAGGCTAATTTAGTTTTTTTTACATTAAATTTTCCGTGTTGTCATTTTGCGATTTCTGCAAAATCTTTTTCTCTATTTTTTTAATCAGTTTTGTTTGACATATTTTTCTCATATATTTTCTGCATTTTATGTACAAATAACGGTCTTTCGATTTTTACACACTGACCATGACCACTTATAGTCCGGTCTCTTATGGGAAAAGGTATAAATTTTGGGGTTAAGCAATGCCCTTTGGTCCGAATGTTAAACACATCCACCTGAGCTGAAATCGCCCGGTAGCCAGTCATAACCCCGCGGCAGGTGGGGGGGAGGGGGGGTCAAAGAACAGAGCTCCTAGGGCTCACAAAAAAAAATCTGGCCGATTTGTTTGGAGCTTTGAGTCAAGTTTGGTGTCGTTATCAGGTAACTAGATGATGCCCAATTCATTCCCCATACCAGTTTTTTAGGGTTCCGTAGCAAAATATGTCGTAATACTTAAAATTGTAAACTTTTAGTAGTAACGAAATCCAAACAAACCTTCATAATTTAATTTTTTTTGTAGTAAACATGGTTTATAAAAAATACTGTCCGAAAGCACATTTAATTCCCATTCTAAAAACATTAACATTAAATATAAATTTGACTATTTTTAATGTACAATTAATTATTTAAAGTTCAGCAATGTTCGTCAGCGCAACGTAATGGACGGCAAAAAAACTCGAAAAATATGCACTACAAAAAAAAACCGTTAGGAATATTAGTAAAAGTTATGTTTTTTTTTAAAACCTCAACGGAGCATTCGAAATATTGAATGCTCTTAAACAAAACCCCTCAAAAAAGCAGTCATGTGCATTCCATCTCCGCAACAGTTGTATTTTTATTAAAGGCTATTTTATTTTTCAAACCTTTTAGAAGTATACACTTGGTATGTCATTATCATCAAATTTCTGACCTCCCAGGTGCTCCTATAGCCGTAGAAAGGGTTGAAACCTACTAGGAGCGAGGTCCGGTGAATAGAGTGGGTGCTCCATCCTTTCAAAGCCAGCATCTTCAATGGCAGCCATGGCAACTTGGGACTTGTGCGCGGAGGCTTTATCTTGATGAAAATAAAAACATCTTCTGCGAGTTTTTCATGCCGTTCCTTGCGTATTTCATCAAGAATTTATATAAGACCCCGTAATAGTGGTTTGGCTTCATGACAGACGTATTTAATCATTACTACCCTTTGGCTATCCCAGAAAAGAGAGCCCATAATTTTGCTGGCGGATTGAATTACCTTAAATTTCTTAGGATTTGGAGAAAACGGTCTCTTCCAGGTCATAGACTGTTGTTTCGTTTCAGGATCGTAATGGTGAAGCCACGTTTCATCCATAGTTACTAATCAAGCCAAAAAGTGGTCAGGATCTTGTAACAGATCTAAACAGCTTTGTAAAATTCTTAGTCTGCACTCGTAACATGCAGTGCTATGATAAAAGCTTGTCGCTCAAGAAACCCGCCATATTGAAATATCCTCCAATAGGATAAGAGAATATGCACGACAAAATTATGTCTGTCACGCGTGGACCGCGCATGTTAGAGGGGGTTTGTTTCTGCGCGTCCGTAAGCATTCTAGGCGTAGGCACCCAGTGCGCTGACACTTTTCATGCCTAAATAGTCGTGTATAATATTATGGACACTTCCTTTATCAGCAATAAAACGAACGTTACACGACGATCGGATAAAATATTTTTTCAACTTTTTTAACCATTTGTTCTGTTACTGCTGTCGCAGAATGTCCCGAGCGTGGGTCGTCGTTGGTGGAAGTTCTTCCTTGCTTAAACTCAGCACACCAACGTGCCACTGTAGAATATGGAGAATCATTAACACCTAATGTATCCTGCAAGCCATCAAGTCATGATTTATCTTCTCCGTACTGAAATGTTTGATACACACACAGGTATTTAATTATCGAGCGTACTTAAATTTTCTCCATTTTCGAGAACATGTGGTGCCACTCAGCACATGCTAAGCAGGTGGATGTAGCCTTACACGAGACGTGCCGGATTATCACTGGCTGTTAAGCCGTTTCTGGTTCAAATGCTGCATTGGCTTGCTGGCAAAGCTTCGCCAGATGTCGTAGAAGCGCAGCGAGTGCTATGGAGAGAGCTAAGTTTGAAATGGACCTATGGCACCTAATGTACAATTATTCCCCGTCCAAAAAGGCTGAAAAGCTGTAGGAGCTTCTACAAGTTCATAGCTCCGATCGTTCGAAAGAAATCTCAATTTAAAAGTGACCCCTGGCGGGCGCGGAGCTCGCCGCCTTCCTCCTTTGTCCCACTCTCGGAAAGTCTCCCCCCTACTACCTAAATACTTCCAAGCTCCCTTTGGATATCAACCAAACAAAACCGGTTGACCAGGTTGGTCGAATGAAACAAAATCGGTTAAGGTGGGGTCTTTCTGACGGGACGGAGCTCCAGTACGAGTGCGGCCTGTCGCCGCAAACCATGGATAGGTGGGCCATGGTTTATCGTGTTCTGCATGCCCTGAGTCTTACACACCGGAGGAGCTCATAGAGGACACAGAAAGAGCAATCAGCGTAGCAGGGTAGGTATTAGGCAACAAAAATTGAAACTAGCCATCATCGACACGACAGAAGAAGGATTTTGATTTTCTTGCGAGTAGTTTTACGAGTACTTATATTTCTACAGGTTTGTACAAAACCCTCGATCGGCGAGTCCGACTCGCACTTGGCCGGTTGTTTTTTTGTTAGTAGAGCTTGTTTTGCGAATTTTTTGTAGTCCCCTACGCTGCGCTGACGAACGTTGCTGAACTTTAAATAATTAATTATACGATAAAAATAGTCAAATTTATATTTACTGTTAATGTTTTTAGAATGGGAATTAAATGGGCTTTCGGACAGTGTTTTTTATAAACCATGTTTACTACAAAAAAAATTAAAATTTTAAGTTTTGTTTGGATTTCGTTACTACTAAAAGTTTACAATTTTAAGTATTACGACATATTTTGCTACGGAACCCTAAAAAACTGGTATGGGGAATGAATTGGGCATCATCTAGTTACCTGATAACGACACCAAACTTGACTCAAAGCTCCAAACAAATCGGCCAGAATTTTTTTTCTGAGCGCTGGGAGCTCTGTTCTTTGACCCCCCCTCCCCCCCACCTGTCGCGGGGTTATGACTGGCTACCGGGCGATTTCAGCTCAGGTGGATGTGTATAACATTCGGACCAAAGGGCATTGCTTAACCCCAAAATTTATACCTTTCCATACAAGCATGCCCATAAGAGACCGGACTATTAATCCGATTTGCCCAATTCTGCAGTTTTCCCCAGACACAGGGGTCAATGAGATAGCTGAGATACTGTGCCATGTGAAGAGCCAGCCTCCATACTATTTGAAATATCAGCAAGAGGCTGCTTTAATATTCCAAAAACTGGTTCAGTAATGATTAGTATGTATAAGTGTGGCCGGGATGGATAACACATCGCGGTATACAGATATGTCATCCGGAAACGCGTCAGGTTATACTTCCATCACGGTTAGATACCTTGTAAATGTGCCACGTACGGAACATCCTGTTTCTTTTATAGTCTCTTCAACCACCCTTTATTCAGATATTATTTTTCGTCTTACCTGGTGTTTTGTTTGTTTTCTGTGGTGTGACCGTCCATTAAGAATTTGGCAGTTAGGCCATAGGCTAATTGTTGCTAATCCCATTTGCGGTGAACTCCCGTCCACTATTGCTATGTATATTCGCGGACAACCTACTTTATAAAATATAAACAGCTTCAAATGGTCCTAGTAATTTAACAACCATTTGAAATGAGAGGTCCATAAGATCCATTTCACCCCTCCTGTTGAAATTATTTGCCACCAAAGGTCGGACCACAATATCCCATTTTGCAAGTGTTGTTGTAATACTCAGGGTAAGTTGTAAGTAGCACCCTGGTAAACTATAAAATCACACACAGTCACGTTTGGATTTGATATGACAAAAGCCTTTAGTCCTACAGGATTCGGTTTCCCAGTGCAATACTATCGTTGAGCACATGCTCCACTAAACGGTATCATCATTTCGTCTATACTAGAAATGTGTTGCTCTTTAATCTCTTCTTAAGATAAATGATTACGTTAATAGAAATGAGTCGTTCTTAAGAAAGCTGTTTTAGTTAAAACAATAGCCTCGCTACATCTTATTTCAATTTTCTTTGATCGTTTGGGTACACAGCTCTTCGAGTATTTTGTTACTCTTGAGCCTAGATTTGAATGAATTTCTGAATTAGCTTGACTATGATTGGAACTGACGGATGTCTGTCTTCGTGAAAACGATTTCTAAAATTTTAATATAAAGTGTTCACATCAGGCCCTTCGCGAGCAGCAGAGCTGCAAACAAAACCTCGCGAGTGACCTGGTGAACAACAAGCCGCGATGCGGGGCACCGTTAACACCTAAAACTAAAACAGTTATAATCACTTACATACCGGTAATTCCGCCGTATCCGTCGTAGAGTCTAAACAAAGGTGAGGTAATAGTGTTATGGGGAAGAGGGCGGGAATGGGGAGGTAAGACTCTAGTTACGTGTGTTTGTGTTGCGTGTTACGTGTTGCGTTTTGAACACCTCGCTGTCGCCGAGCTGCCCGGCCGTAGACGCCACACCAAGGCCTTTACTAGGTGCAGGAACACATTCACCAATGTCTTTTATTCACCGTCCACTTAATACTATTTATTGTCCACCATTAGATATGATAGCAAACTGTATTTCCAAAGGTTCCCAAATTATAATATCACTACCGAAACAATCTTCGTGTCGCGGCGCCCGTTTCACGCGATTCACGAAATGCACTTATTTCACAAAACACAGGACCCCGTGGTCCTGACCGTAACTCGACACGGCGTGACCGATCTCACGCCCGTATTCCCGTTGCGAGTTTTCGAATGACCCCGACCCATCTCGGATGATAATTTTCACAAAAGATCAAAAAAATGTGTAGCAAAAATGTGTGCACGCAACGGAAACGATCTAACCTCCATTTCGTCCATTTGAAATGTCAAATGAACGAAATGGAGGTTAGATCGTTTCCGCTAATGTAGTGTAATGTAATGACACTGGCCATCGTGGGCCTGAGGTTGACTAAATCGTACTGTGTGGGAGACGCTGGTCGTCTCTCAATCCGTACACAGACACAACTTTGGAATAACTAAATAAAAAACGTGCTTTGGTTTTGCACGCTAGCCGTCGACCTATCCGTACGCCATTTTTACAAGACATTGACACATCACAGTGTTGCCAATACGATAAAACTACCGACGGCTGACTGTCACAAAATATCAACAGGGTTGTCAATGCAACAAACTAAAAAAGGGCAGATTGGTTCTGAACATAAAGTCTAACTTAATTTATGAGTTTTCTGCCAGCTAACCTGGTGAGAGAAGATGTGACTGAATGCAGCAGGTAAACTAGTGTAGTACGCTAGTTATTTATATCCGCATAAAATACTCTGATTAATATTGATGCTAATAGGTGCGTCATTACGATTTTGCCAGGTTAATGAAATCTTCATTCAGGAATGAAAAGCAACTAAACAATGGGGCTAATTCGGTATTGCACCCGCCTTATCTTAACTAAATTTAGTTCATTTTTGACAGGACTTAACAAATCTTGACACGATTAACGTTCGGATACACATTATCTCGCTCTGTGCACGCTCTTGCAATGTTTCTTTTTCAAGAGAAAGGCAAACGTATAAAGTCATGCAACCTTAATCTGCAATAAAGTGAACGTTAGTGAATCGAACGCACGCGCGCAACTTAGTATGTGTTACGTTCCGTTTTAGTTTCGGAAATTAGAAATTTTTATTTTTTCTGCGTAAAACAAAAACGAAATTGCAAAATAGAACTTAATGGTCGATTTGTTGTACAGTAAGCAGCACATGCGGCTGGACATTATGACCTTGAGAGCGCCCGTATTCCGTAGTGGTAGGGATGAATTTCGTAGTGAAAGTGTCCAACCGCATGTGCTGGCTTCTGTACGTACCTACTGTTAAGTGAAGGCTAAGCTGGGCCAACGCGATTGCGATTCTGTTCCTTATTCGATGGACATAAGAAAGGTGCAAAATCCAAAGTAATCTGCTTAGCATGCTCTTGCTTGTACGATTGATAGAGTTTTTAGCTGAAAGACTCGACCGACCCCGCTGACCTGACTGAGGATGAGCGATTCAGTAATTATCCAGGATTAGCGAAAGGAGATTGTTTGAAGCAACTCATCACTATTTAATTTTTACTCGATTTCCTAGTTTGTTAACCTCAAAACTTACAAAATATATTAAGTCTACACCTAAAAAAACGGATCTAAATTAAGACCATTTTAAGTTCAAAACACCTAAAAATGACAGATAACGAACTTAAAATGACAGATGAATTGTCGTTCCCGAATAGCTAAATGGCGTTAGTTCAACTTATTTTTAGTCCTGTCAGATTCCATACAAAATTAAGTTAAGTCGTGCGTTCCGAATAGCTAAATATGTCATCTGACACATCTAAACTAAATTTTAGTTAAGATTAGTGCATTGGCCAACATCGAATCGACACCAATGTCATGTAAGTTAACCTGGTACTTTTGACATGAAGTAACTGATAGACTTTTGCAATAAGCACATCGGAATCGACTTTGTGAGCATTATGATTTCGCACAGAGTAGGAACATTGCCAAATAGTCTGTTAGAATAATCTGACTGTCGCTTATAAAAATCACATTTGGGAGAAAAATGTCTGTGTCTAATGTCAAATTAAATTCAGTCAATTTAATTTTCAAAAAATGGCAGTTTTCAGCAGTACCACTTCCAGTTATTTGTACTAATCTTAGATTCCTAAAAGATTTTCCTTCCAATTCAGGGCAGTGAATATTAATATTCACGAAACGTTTGTTTTGAGTTCATGTCCATTCATCTAGACTTGCAGTGAATTTGAGTTTTCCAGATTTTAAATATTTGATTTCCTTTTTTAACTCCTCTTTCAATTCTTGGCTGTGTGCCACAAAAATTTTTTTAATAGTATGCGGTGATATAGGTAACTTCAAACCACATTTTGTGAACAACTTGCGAATACTTGAAGAATGGCTGATTCTATAGAAAGACATTCCATCCAATCCAGACTTTTAATTTTTTTTTCGCCGTCGGGTACCTTCTTAATTCCATCAATAGTTACCAAATTATGAAGACCCTAAGCAAAGATGGATGACTCTCGGTGTTGGCCAGCCTGACTGCTCGCTTTACGTTGGGTCAATAACGAGGAAGAGCTTCTTGTCACAAAGTTAAAACCTCTTTATTCGTCTCGTCAATCGCTTCATTTCATTTCGCTTGTTTCATAGCTCAACATTTGCTCTAGTTGCTCCTGGGCCCTCATCGCGCTAACTCGAACAGTTTGAACTTTTACCAAAACCGCTGTCAAATCCCGCGGAATCGTGCCTTTGACAGCGGTTTTGGTAATAGTTTAATTCATTAAAGTTAGTGCGATGAGGGCCCTGATTGTTTGGGTGGTAAAGATAAACCTGTCGGCTAGCACTTCGTTCGTTCTTCTTCTACAATCTGTTCAATTTATTTCTGTACACAAATTGTGTTATTTTAATTCCTATAGATGTCAGACCTAGATATACGGATTATTGTCTTCAGCACGCTGACAAAAGCGTTGCATCTTACAATCAATCGGATTTTGGTCGTGTCTAAAATGAATTGAAATTAGAACAGAATATACTTTATTGCACACCACGAATAACAAAAAATACAGTTTACAATGGTAGAAGTGTAAAAATAGACGGCCTTAATGCTAAGGTAACAATTTCTACCAGGCAACCAATATAATTAATATTTAAAATAAAAGGCAATGCAATTAATATTTTATTTTCGAACTTCACACGTTTAATGCGTTTGTTTAACGCGTGTATCTCACTCTTCAGGATATTTCGTCAATTTTTGAACCTTGTATCCAACAATGTATATGAATTTAGGTTTGAAAACTTGGTCTGAAGCCCGGCGGCAGCCGGCGGCGGTTCAATTGTAAAAACACAATTTTTTTCTTTTTTTCATTTATTTTATTATAATATTAACTAAATTAAAAAAAATCGGTATGTTGCCCTGGGGCAACACTGAGTTAACACGTAAGAAAACGATATTTAATTGAATTTAAGTTTATTTGTTCGAAAAAACAATCTTCGAATAGGTCGCGATATTCTCATCTAAAAATATAACAGGCTTTTTTTCACCGCATTCGTTCTGCTTAATTTTCTGCAAATAAGTTGCCCGCCATGCAGATATATCATTGTGTTCAATGAGGACTTTTCTGTTGGATTGTATTTTCTTGTATCGGAAACCAATTTTACGCGACACAGCTTTCTGAACGTTTCACGACTCGCGTAAAAATCAATTTCTTGTCGTAAAACATTCAGCAATTTTGATATGGTAGGTATTCCTTTCTTCATCGTGAAAATTCATGAACTTTTCTTCTTATGACACCGAGGTCAAAATCATCAATTTAGATTTTTCCCTTCGTTCTTTTCCTTGTTTCCCCAGGAGTACAAAAATTTTTGAGCCTGTTGCATCTGCCTGTTCCTTTTCTTTAACTAATTGACGTACAAATCGCTCACCAACACCTGCAAAATAGAATACAAATACAGTCAAATACACAATACCGTACGGCCTATAACTCCAAAGTTAAGGGTCGGGGGTAGCGGGGAGTGGTATTTTTGAACTCAGGAGACACAGTTCTATCATGCAACGATGCTAATTCCCAAGCCGTTACGCTCGACCTATTAGAGTGCAGTATCTGTTGCACAAGTTGCAGCGGGACGCCTATATCTGCACATCGGTCCGATGCACATTACATGTGCATGTAGCCTAGAAGACCGATGGTAACCTAAGCTCGCAGCTAGGTATATACAACAGTTGGGATACCTGCTGGACGCGGTGTCGCGTCAGCTTATCTACGTCAATAATACCAGGAAATATTGTACAGTAACTTTTATTTTTAAAAGTATTAAAAAAACAAATAAGCGTATTGTTCCCCTAAAAGGCCTAGTATGTGTTGGGGTCTGGGCCCTCACGCCATCCGATGCGGGTCCCCAGCACCCCAGACTTCTTGACGACGTGCGACAGTTCTGGTGGTCCTTCAACACTCCGGCGAGACATGGTGGGATCGGTCATCTGTAAATAGAAAAATTAACATTAATTTTGTTGAAGCTTACAAGACGTTCTGAGGGTCGGGGCATAGGACAAACTCTTTGCTTAGTAATTGCAACGGTAATAAGAAACTTGAATGGGTCGTTGATAGGAGTCTGTAGAAATTATATACTCACAGCTTTTTGATGGTTGGGCAGCGCTCCAGCTTTGATTCAGGCCTCGCCGTGACCAGCATGCACACCGCCATCAGCACCAGTAGACTGTTTGGCAGCATTTTGATTCAGGAGCTGCGAATGAAAAGAAATAAAATATTAAATTCATTCAATTTAATTTTCAAAATTTGATGGCAGTTTTCAGCAGTACCACTTCCAGTTATTTGTACTAATCCTAGATTCCTAAAAGATTTTCCTTCCATTTCAGGGCAGTGAATATTAATATTCATGAAACGTTTGTTTTGAGTTCATGTCCATTCATCTAGACTTGCAGTGAATTGGAGTTCTCCAGATTTAAAATATTTGATTTCCTTTTTTAACTCCTCTTTCAATTCCTGGCTGTGTGCCACAAAATTTTTTTTAATAGTATGCGGTGATATAGGTAACTTCAAACCACATTTTGTGAACAACTTGCGCATACTTGAAGAATGGCTGATTCTATAGAAAGACATTCCATCCAATCCAGGCTTTTAATTTTTTTTTCGCCGTCGGGTACCTTCTTAATTCCATCAATAGTTACCAAATTATGAAGACCCTAGGCAAAGATGGATGACTCTCGGTGTTGGCCAGCCTGACTGCTCGCTTTACGTTGGGTCAATAACGAGGAAGAGCTTCTTGTCACAAAGTTAAAACCTCTTTTTTCATCTCGTCAATTGCTTCATTTCATTTCGCTTGTTTCATAGCTCAACATTTGCTCTAGTTGCTCCTGGGCCCTCATCGCGCTAACTCGAACAGTTTGAACTTTTACCAAAACCGCTGTCAAATCCCGCGGAATCGTGCCTTTGACAGCGGTTTTGGTAATAGTTTAATTCATTAAAGTTAGTGCGATGAGGGCCCTGATTGTTTGGGTGGTAAAGATAAACCTGTCGGCTAGCACTTCGTTCGTTCTTCTTCTACAATCTGTTCAATTTATTTCTGTACACAAATTGTGTTATTTTAATTCCTATAGATGTCAGACCTAGATACACGGATTATTGTCTTCAGCACGCTGACAAAAGCGTTGCATCTTACAATCAATCGGATTTTGGTCGTGTCTAAAATGAATTGAAATTAGAACAGAATATACTTTATTGCACACCACGAATAACAAAAAATACAGTTTACAATGGTAGAAGTGTAAAAATAGACGGCCTTAATGCTAAGGTAACAATTTCTACCAGGCAACCAATATAATTAATATTTAAAATAAAAGGCAATGCAATTAATATTTTATTTTCGAACTTCACACGTTTAATGCGTTTGTTTAACGCGTGTATCTCACTCTTCAGGATATTTCGTCAATTTTTGAACCTTGTATCCAACAATGTATATGAATTTAGGTTTGAAAACTTGGTCTGAAGCCCGGCGGCCGCCGGCGGCGGTTCTATTGTAAAAACACAATTTTATTCTTTTTTTCTTATATTTTATTATAATATTAACTAAATTTAAAAAACCGGTATGTTGCCCTGGGGCAACACTGAGTTAACACGTAAGAAAACAATATTTAATTGAATTTATGTTTATTTGTTCGAGAAACAATCTTCGAATAGGTCGCGATATTCTCATCTAAAAATATAACAGGCTTTTTTTCACCGCATTCGTTCTGCTTAAATTTCTGCAGATAAGTTGCCCGCCATGCAAATATATCAATGTGTTCAATGAGGACTTTTCTGTTGGATTGTATTTTCTTGTATCGGAAACCAATTTTACGCGACACAGCTTTCTGTTGGTCCACTTCCTGACGTGAAGCCATCGACCTAGCCATAGAGTCGGCTAGGCGTTGGTCCACTTCCTGACGTGAAGCCATCGACCTAGCCATAGACTCTAAAGCGTCAGCAATGCGTCCCTAAACCCGCAGTCGGCGCTCATCCAGCGCCCGCCGATCCTGCTCGGCCTCCCAAGCCCACCGAGGCTGTGTATTTTCTTATATCGGAAACCAATTTTACGCGACACAGCTTTCTGTTGGTCCACTTGTAACGTATTAAAAGTTTAAAGGGGATAATTATAAGGAAAACTAAGGTTAGTTTCAACAGGTAACTTATTTATTTAAAATACTTCGGTCCTAGAAGGTCAGACAATACTAAAATTAATAAAGTTGGGCGCCTTGTCTGTGAATACAGACTATTAAATTAATAAAAGTTAATTAAGTTACTTGAAAATAAGCTCAAACCAAAATCATAATTTAAAAATGAATCTCAGGAACGTGGGTACATACAAAGCCTACACCTCACTCCGTGCGACCATAAAGCGAGCGTTGTATAAAATTTATTTAAAGGTTTTCTTCCAAACTTCAAACTGCCGTTAATACTCAAATTATAAAATTAATCAATAGAAGTCGCAGTTAAAATCAGCATTCTAGTTGATGCTTCCTAAACACGTGTACGTCACCCAGAAAGACAGCTCCCACAGACGGTGCCGCAGATCAAATGGTCAGCAGATGGGGTGGTAAGGCGGGGGGTACGTAGGACCTCCAAAGGAGGTAAAAAGATAAATTTGGGCCGGGGGGCAGCAAGCTCCCAAACAGGCCCCGACAGATGCTTTCCCTCTGGACAGCGCCTCCAGTTCCCTTCTCCAGGGATAACGAATTCCGCTTGAAGTCCTTATAATAACGATTTCCACCTGTTGAACTTCAGACGCTGTCCAGACACGCCGCTCCAACCATCACAACACAACCAACACTCAAATAGAGATTAAAACGTAGTGGTTATATACTCATTGATGGAGATATTACTTGCTCAGTGACAATAGAGATGACTGCTTGTAAGTTGTCGCGAACGCAAAAGACCGAAATTTCTTTCCAACAAAGGAATTCGACTGGGATAACGACCCGACCAAAAATTGCGAAAAGCGGTGAATCTAATGACAACTGAACCCAACGAAAACTGTCACTACTAACATCAGAAAATGTTTCTTTTAGACAAAACCCTACAAGACAGCGAAGCCAAGTCACATTATAAATGATTTTTTAATTAAACTCAACTACCGAAATTAATATTAACATATTTAAAACTACATTCCAATCGATTATCTCAATTTAACCAGAAGGCTCCGGCAACACCAACAAATGTCACAACTGACACAAGTGCGTTCCGAGATGCACGCAGCACGTTCCGAAAAACAGCGTTACACACTTCCTGACGTGAAGCCATCGACCTAGCCATAGAGTCGGCTAGGCGTTGGTCCACTTCCTGACGTGAAGCCATCGACCTAGCCATAGACTCTAAAGCGTCAGCAATGCGTTGCTCAACCCGCAGTCGGCGCTCATCCAGCGCCCGCCGATCCTGCTCGGCCTCCCAAGCCCACCGAGGCTGTGGTATTTCCACGGTACCTAAAACAAGACATAAGTGATATTAAGTATTGATAAGATAATAAACATACAATAAGATTTAATAAAATCACACACAGAGTCATCCATCCCAAACTAGGCAAAGCCACTGTATACTATGGGCATCACAGACTGATAACCATACTTAGATGCAAATATAACACCCAGATAAATAAACGGGCAAGTGCGAGTCGGACTCGTACATGAAGGGTTCCGTACCTCTGTACAATGTTTTAAAACGCTATAAAACACGTTTCTTGTATGACGACCCCCTTTAATTTTTTTTATTTTTTTATTTTTAGTATTTGTTATAGCGGCCACAGTAATACATAATCGGTGAAAATTTGAAGTGTCTAGCTATTAGGGTTCAAGATATAGAGCCCTGTGACAGACGGACAGACAGCGGAGTCTCAGTAATATGCAAAACAAAATAAACTAACTTGCTGCCCCAGGAGCACCACTCCTTCTTCTTCTTTTGGCGGCGGGTGAGGTGGGCTCAGCAGATGAAGATCCTAGAACATACAACAAAAAAAAAATACTAAATAAAATTATCAATTCATAAATGCTAGTATTATTTTTAAATGCCGTTTCTTTTAAAATTAGACATATCTATAAATGAACAATTACTGAGGGACATAAAATTCCTTCACATTAATGTTCATATTTAATATCAAACACATGGTTCACTTTTTTCTGCATTATAATTTATTCCTCGATATTTTTAAAAATCCGTTTACGTGCTTGAACCGGAGAAGCACGGCTCGTTGAGGGAAGGGGCGAATCGGGGCAATGAAGCAGCGGCACGTCGTACGCGGAGTCGGCGGGGTGTTCCACCTCGTGGATTGGCGAAGGCGGTTCAAACTCTCCTTTCATTTTATTTATGAAATGATTATGTGTTCCATCATATCACAAACATCTTCATCTGAACGCATTCCCAGTTGCATCCTCAGCTATACTGCTTCGGAGCCCGGGGTGCGCTTTCCCGCTTTTCCTTCTCCAAAATTGGGAATGCTATTGTAACACGAGCTTTAAGTGTTATTTTTCTTTGGTTGCCTCTTACGACATCCACAAGAAGAGATGGAGTGGTCCTATTCTGACCCTGAACCACACGGCTAATATATCACAAACATTTTGCTATAAATACAAGGCTTAAAAAACAAGCAGAAAGAAAACCACCTCAAATGGGATCTGCACCAGCTCGTCCCCGCACACAGCCCGGGTGCCAATGATGGCATATAGCCGCTGCTCGTGCTCAGTCAAAGGGGCTCGAGCAGCGGGGCCACCTCCCGTCCTTCGCCTGTCCACCACCAGCTCGCCAGCCTTCTTTTTGACGCGATATTTCATATCGCGCCAATACTAGCCCACACATCAAACATGCAAAAAAGCAGTAAAATTAAAAATTGCAGAAAATAACATAGGAAAATATTAAGTGCACCGCAGATTTAATATCGTGCAACAAGCATCACAGAAAAACATTGTGTTAATAAATGTTAGTTAGTAGTAGTTAGTTGTTAATGAAAACAAAACACTGGATAAAAGACACACTTAAAAACATACTCATTATGGGTCTATATAGGAAATGAATACCCTTGACACAAAGCATAAATAACACACTTAGAAAGATTTGTATATACTAACGTCCCGCCACTCCGAAAACGTTTTGGTTACGCCCGTGCCTTGGGCGTTAAGTGTGGCCGCTAACTCCTCCCACAGCCTCCGTACTGCCACCCTGGCTTGTGGGGTGTCAGCGGCCTGCCCCTTCGCCATTCCCAGGTGCTCCTCCAAGAAGTTCAGCAGGATTTCCACCTGCTGAACGCTCACTTTTCTGGATGCGGGCATCTACAAATTACAAAGGAATAAAGTCCCAGAGGTCTGTGCAACTAGCTAAATGTTTGTTTTATCATATAATAACAAAAAAACAAGTTATTTACTTACTGCTTTTTAATTCAATAAACAAGTAACAAGGAACAATATTACACCACAAGTAATCACTACGATATGTTTACAAAGTGATTAAAGTCACGTAAAGTGAGGTTATGTTGTCAAATATTACCCCGTTCGGTTTTACGGAACGCATTTGTTGATAATAAAACACAATTATATAGATATACGCAATTGTACCACCTTCCAATCAATTTTTTTTACTTATTTAATCAAAACTATACCAATAATTGTTGTTTTTTAACATTATTTATTAAATTAAAAAACAAAGTACTATAAAAAAATTGTACTTAAATTGAGTGAAATGGATCGCAAACCGACGCTACTTTTTTCGTTCATTCAGTATTCGACGGCCTTCAAGGCGACGCCGCTACCTTTGCGCGGTACCAATGAAATGACATCGTCGGCATCGGCATCGCAATCGGAATACGACGTCGGCTTGAAATCGACGACAGTTAGCCGGTAGACCTACTGATCGTTTCACGACTCGCGTAAAAATCAATTTCTTGTCGTAAAACATTCAGCAATTTTGATATGGTAGGTATTCTTCATCGTGAAAATTCATGAACTTTTCTTCTTATGACACCGAGGTCAAAATCATCAATTTCGATTTTTCCCTTCGTTCTTTTCCTTGTTTCCCCAGGAGTACAAATTTTTGAGCCTGTTGCATCTGTTCCGTCAGTTACTTTTCTTTAACTAATTGACGTACAAATCGCTCACCAACACCTGCAAAATAGAATACAAATACATACTATATATGAAAGAAGCAAACAGCTTCACTTCGATTCATCATATATTCCGTACCAAACAGATTCCTAATATCACGTATCTGAATTGTGTAACTAATCTTCAGAATATAGTAATTATTATCCGCTTTAGATATAACTGCAACAAATGGAAAATTCATAGACACAACTGGCAGCACTAACCTGTAGCAGCAGTTACTTGTTCATACAGTTTTTCGAATGGTATTAACGGTGCTTTGAGACGTAGGATTCCTTATTCTAATCGCTGTCGTCTATCGGAGATGAAGTGACAAGAAAGTATTGCTATTATAAAATAATTTAAAATTAAAAAGTTAATGTTGCCATTGCAACATGCTGCGGGCCACAGGGTGAAACATTACAAATTAAATAAATTTATTCAAACTATAAAGCTTCAGAAGCACTAAGAAAATACAAATAATGTAGTGACATCTGTTGTTATCTTTAGGAACTATAAATAAAATACATGTAACGTAGGTATTGAAAGTTTGCGGGGAGAATTAAAAAGGAAGTTAGTTAAAGGAATTAGAAGAAAGTTTCACCAGATAAAACTTTTTCCAAATATGCTATACTAATTTTACCATTCTGGGAGGTCTAATATGTATCAAAAAATTGTATTATAATGTTGGGCGCCTTGTCTGCAAGTTCGCAGACTGTTCAATTTGTAAAAAAAATAAGTTACATGCAAATAAGCTCAATCAAAAATCTCAGTTAAAAAGAATCTCAGGAACGTGGGTACATACAAAGCCTACACCTCACTCTGTGCGACCATAAAGCGAGCGTTGTATAAAATTTATTTAAATGTTTTCTTCCGAACTTAAAACTGCCGTTAATACTCAAATTATAAAATTAATCAATAGAGGTCCGTAGTTAAATTCCAAATTAAAAAATTCCACCCCTGAAGACCCTGAAGACGTTGGAGAAATATTGTTTGACTGGTATATTGGTACCATGATATTACTCCAGAGGGGAAGTTGTCGCACTATTCGTGTTAAAGTAGGGATAAAAGAGGGCATGTAATATAAATTGTCATGACTTAGTATTTCATCTTTGTCAGTGAGTGTATTTATTTTTTGCGCTTTTTGCGTGGTTAATTGATATCTTTCAAAGGTTGTCTAGAGCGGCCAGGCTGTGATTCCATAATTAAAATAATTGACTACTCATAATAATAGCACTACTAACTAACTGCACTCTTTCGCTCCTCATTTTTTATGCTGCAGTGAGAACGTAAATGGAGTCATTCTTCATCGTTTGCAATGTCTTGGCCTTATCTTCGACTTCTGGGATGCTCAGATTCGTCGGGTTACTAATAAAGTATTTATTGTATAAACATCCTGGCGGCGTCTTCTCAGTTCTTCTGACAATATATCAATGAATCATATCAATGAATAATTTTGTCTAAATAATTTAAATGTTTTTTTAAATATTCCATTAACAACTTCCGCAACCCACCTGCACATGGTCACCTTTCTAGAACGAACGGTTTACATTTATCGTTTAAAGTTGTGTTTCAACATCCTCAGGGGACAAGGGTGCATGCACTTCATAATTACATTGTTCCAATATAGACAAAGAATCTCTAAAGCCTCTATCTAAGGTAAATACGTCATTGTCCGAAAGTACTGCCTGCATGAAGTATTTTCATTTGCAAATTCATTGCAAATGATCTCTGCATCATACATTGTGGCTGGATAGGGTTCTAATACATCAGTAATGTATCCATCGGTACTATAACATCGACCTACGCCGATGCTATGAAAAATACTAAATAATAACTCCGGAAAAACGATTTGAACACTATTTATTGCATAAACGTAAACACTTCACATACGAACAGTAAAATAACTGGAAATAACTTATTATACGAGAAAAACCGATTCCTGGTGCGTTTTTCCACCGCACCCAGGAACAAACGCGATAGAACTGACTGAATCTATCAAAATCAGTTTAATTTTAAATAATTCAAATTTAGAACAACGCGGCCAGTACCAAAGGCAAAAGAGATGGCATGACCGATGCCACATCATCCCTCTCCCTCTTCAAAAAAAATTATTTTGGTCAGTAACAACCAAAATATTTTTTTAAACATCCCCATCAAAAAATACAAAGTTCAAACTAACAACCTACCTAAGGGGGACAAGTATCAAAACAGAGAATTAAATAAAAAAGAATAGATATGAACTCAGAACTTCTAAAGTTTAACAATTAGGAATAATATCCTATTTGCTTTTGCAAGGGAAAAACCCCCGTTGAAAAAACCGCTTACAACAAAGCCCACATCCATTAAACCTAACACGCGAATAGCTAAAACTACCTAAATACAAACCTAATCCCTCATAACGAAATTAAATTCAGTAACTTCATCAATAGCTTCAATAAATTATTTTAAAGTTAAATTGTTAATTAAAAAATTCAAATAAAATTTTTAACACCCTGTATAAGAAAAATATTTCAATCAACCTGTATATGACAGTAATTGAATAATTATTAAAAGAAAACTTTAATTGAAAGAGGTGTTCAAAATTAAAAGCAGTAATCAAGAAAAATGAAGATCTGAAATTTACAGAAAATATAAAAGAATTTACACAAAGTTGGACAAACTCAAAAATATTAAAGTTAGTTAATGGAACGTAACCCAGCAAAGAACTAATATTTATGAAAAACAAAATATGAATTCAACCTTGAAAATGAAGCCCATAAGGTACTTCCATACATATAGCCACCTATGTGCCATGCATGTTTCCAAAAAAGAAGAACATATTCTATATCACACAAATACCTATCTCTTCTTCTGCATACATAATGCCCACTAACTAAAATAAATCACCTCACTGCCTACCTTTCACAGGAAACCTTTTTTTAAAATACTAGCTATTTTTTTAAGTGACAGAGTATGAACTATGTTTTAGAATTATTTAAGTTTTAGAGTGAAAAATGATAATATTTTTAACAATGTTTTTAAATATTTCAGCTGCCATCTCGGTCTTGAATATCAGGCTGCAGCAGCCATCTCATTAAGTTGTTTTTTTTATAAAAATATGACTAATTAATATATTTTAAAATTATCCTCATATTACATGAAAAGAAAAACAATATTACAACACACATAAAGATAAAATATGGAACAATATTACCTAAAAAGATCCCATCATAGTAAAACTATCATAAAAAAAGAAAAAGGAAATTTACTTCTCCGACTACCAAACCAAACCAAAAAAAGGGGAAAAAATAAATCATCATCATCGTACATAAAACTTTTTTAATCTGTTTACGTGTACCACATATGTACGAGTACTTCGACCAACTTTCCGAATAACGTAGTTATTTACACCAGACCTTCTTACAACCACATAAGGCCCTTTAAAAAGTCTACAAAGTTTAAAAGTTCTACCAGTTACTCTCCTAGGTGAGTACAACAAAACAAGACTATCAGGTTGAAAGACAGTAACCTTAGCTTTCCTATCAAATAAACCTTTCTGCCTCCTTTGAGCCTTAGAAATATTAATTAAAGCCCGTGAAGTCAGATTCCTAACCAAAGCAATCTTCTGATCCAATGTATCTGCACCCACTGCAACATTAATATTCAAATCCATATCTAAGACAGTTTGAGGCTCCCTACCATAAAACAACAAGTGCGGCACGACTCCAGTCGAAGCCTGCGAACTCGAATTATAAGAAAACACCACCAAAGGAAGAAAACGACACCAATCACGTTGATCTGAAGCAACGAACTTAGAAAGCATTGATAAAAGAGTTCTATTAAATCGCTCAACCAATCCATTGGTTTGCGGATGAAAGGCTGTAGTATGCAACAACCTAGCACCAAAAAATTCAACCAACTCCTTCACCACCTGCGCAGTAAAAACTGTGCCACGATCCGTAATAATCTCCCTAACACCACCAAAACGACAAAAAATTTCCTCAGACAAGAAATCAACAATGACCTCAGAAGTCACACGAGGAACCGCTTTACAAACAGCATAGCGTGAAACATACTCCACTGCAACAATAACAAATTTATTACCTTTCGACGAAGAACGGAAAGGACCAACAACGTCTACTCCCACCTTCTCCATCAAATTAGAAACCGAAATAGGTAAAAGAGGAGCAATTTTATTACCACCCTTCCTTTCCTGGCATGGAAGACAAGAACGAACGTAGATTTCGATTTCCCTGTCAGCTTTACACATAAAATACCTCGAACGAAAACGACAAAGAGTTTTTGAAAAACCCAAATGACCACCTGTCCACGCATCATCGTGCAACTCCTTTAAAACATCACAAAACATACTTCTAGGTAAAACAAGTACGTCCTTAAGAACACCATGTCTTAAAACACGTTTATATAACAAATCGTTTCTTACGAAAAAACCTCTAAATGAACCATGTAAATGCAAACGGTTAATTGTTTGCAAACAAAAATCATCACTTGACTGCGCCTCGCGAAACGACACAGCCTCGATCCTAAATATCTCTAATCCGTCATCCTTAAACTCAGAGTCTGGATGTCCGGAATCCAATAAAAGTAGCGGATTCCTACTCAAAAAATCTGCCACGACGTTATCCTTGCCACGGCAATAAACAATTTGGAAATCCCATTCCTGGATAGCTAAAGCCCACCTAGCTAAACGACCTGACATGTCTTTCTTCGATTGCAACCAACATAAAGCTTTGTGGTCAGTAGACACTTGGAAGAACGAGCCCCACAAATATGTCTTGAAGTACTTCAAAGCCCAAACCAAAGCAAGACATTCACGCTCAGTGACCGAATATCTTCTTTCAGCATTAGATAATTTTCTAGATGCATAAGCTATGGGATGCATACTGCCTTCATATTCTTGCATCAAAGCAGCACCCAAAGCTTCATCTGACGCATCGACCATCAGACGAGTAACTATATCGTTACCAGATCTAAAAAAACGTAAAATCGGAGGATTACATAGACGCGATTTTATTTGGTCAAAAACATTTTGACATTGACTTGACCAAATAAACTTTGTACCTTTCTTCAACAATTTCACTAAGGGCAGAGACACATTAGCAAAATCTTCAAAAAATTTCCTATAATAAGAAAAAAGTCCTAAAACCTTTTTAACATCCTTAGTGCATTTTGGTTCAGCTAAATCCCGAATAGCTTTTATTTTAGATGGATCGGGGCTAATACCTTGACCCGAAACATGATAACCCAAAACATTAAGTTCAGATAAACCAAACTTGCATTTTGCAGGCTTAAAAGTTAAATTAGCAACGCGGAAACGCTCAAATAATTTTTCTAAAGAAGTAATAAATTCCTCAAATGTATCCGCATAAACAATAATATTGTCTACATAGACCAAAGCATTTTTGTACCTAAGGTCACCTATAGCCTTATCCATCATACGCTGAAAAACCGCTTGGCTAGTTTTTAAACCAAAAGGAACAACATTAAATTGATAGAGTCCTGACGGAGTTATAAAAGCAGTTTTATGTTTGCCTTCACGGATACAAGTTTGCCAATATCCTGAATTCAGATCAAGTTCCGCAAAATATTTGGCATTAGACAAATACATAATCAAATCATCAATAGCGGGAATAGGATAACTATCCGAAATAATCACCTTATTCAAACGCCTATAATCAATACAAAACCTCCAAGAACCATCAGGTTTCTTCACCAAAACAACTGGAGAAGCATAGGAACTATTAGATTCCTCAATCACCCCCAAGCGGAGCATCTCCTCCACCTGCTTATCAATAACCTCTTTCTGCGCTGGAGAGACCCTATAAGGTCGAGATGAAATCGGCTTTTCATCCAAAGTCTCGATATCTACATCCACAATATCGCACCGACCTAATTGAGAAGTTTCAAAAGCAAATCTATCCTTATTATGTAACAATAAAGACATTAACTTTTCCCTATGCGTGACCGACAGATCAGAACCCAAAACAAATTCTTGATCCTTTTCAATCGCAAATTCACAAACATTATCTAAACCTAAAAAATAGACATTATCTTCATGTCGTAAAATCGGAGAGTGTGCATCGACCTTTATTTGTTCCGAGCAAACGTCATCTTTGAAAAAAAAGGTGCAAAAGTCAACTTGACGATTGTTCGAAGATAAAACAAAAGTGGATACGTCAGATAAAAAATCAATACGGTTGCTACCCAACATCAATTTTGCTGAGCCAAAATCGATAATTCCGTTGTACCGACTAAGAAAATCTTGACCAAGAATTATAGGACAAGCTAAATTCTGAACAACAACCAACTCGCAAGCAAAAATAACACTACCTATATTTAAATTACACGTTGTCGCGCCTACAGTCGATAACTTTTGGCCATTCACGCCCTTTAAAAAAAAATTTTTGTCCACATCTAGGGACAATTTAATTTTTTCCAATACATTGAAATCTATACAGGAAACACTCGCGCCTGTATCAATGAGGGTCGGAAAAATAAATCCCTTACATTCAACATTAATAAAAGGTTTTCGTTTCTTATCAAGAACACTATCATTATAATTAGGGAAAAAGGGAACAAATTGTTCAGTCTGTGTGGATGAAGTTCTCACTGCCACTACATCCTCGGTTACCATCTGCGTGGCGTTCAAGGCAACCGCCTGAAGTTTCCCGACTGTTGTTGCTGACGCTGATCCTGTACCGACTGACCCGGCCTTGGTCTCAGACCATAGCGGTTAGATTGTGGTGTTGGGCGGTCACCGGTACCCATGGACGATGGACTAACCTGAGGGGTACCCGCTGGGCGTACCCCTCCCGAATTCCCAGGAACAGGCGAAGCGAAGACTGCTCTAGGAGTCATCCAAGGCGACTGACGCCTAGTATCCATAACGGGTTGCTGATGTACATCACAGCCGGAATATTGTGCAGGATGAGAAAACGTTTCGAGGCCGCACGGCATCCTCGCCGGCACGATGTTGCGTTCTTCGTTTACATTATAAATATCCATTAACTGTATGATAGCTTTTTTGAGATTAAGCTTTTTTTCGAATACTGATCCTGTCAGCTTATGCTTAATGAAGCCATAGCATGACATTAAGAACTGCCTGATGAAGATAGTCTCATCATCTATTTTAGCTTTTGCCGCTAATTCATTCAGGCGATAATAATAAGTCAAAATATCCTCGGATTTGCCTTGTTTCGCCATGTAGAAAAACTGTTGGTAATCGATTGTATTGGGAAATTCTTCTTTCAATAGCTTTTCCAAATCTTCATATTTGGATACTGTACTTTCGATTGTGTTGTAGAATATTAATGCTGGTCCTGCAAGATAATTTTCTAGCAGTACGAATTTTTCATCGTCTGATATTTTCTTCAAGATACATATTTTCTTGAATTTTTTCAAAAATGTATTTATGTCCTGGCTTACGCCATTAAATTTTATGTCAGAATCTGACATTTTTACAATCGGATTTTTCCACTATTTGTTAAAAACCACTTCACTTTATAATTGCCACTCGCTTTACGGCGAAAGTACCACTAATAGGATCCCGTTTGGCGCTTTTCCACCAAATATAACATCGACCTACGCCGATGCTATGAAAAATACTAAATAATAACTCCGGAAAAACGATTTGAACACTATTTATTGCATAAACGTAAACACTTCACATACGAACAGTAAAATAACTGGAAATAACTTATTATACGAGAAAAACCGATTCCTGGTGCGTTTTTCCACCGCACCCAGGAACAAACGCGATAGAACTGACTGAATCTATCAAAATCAGTTTAATTTTAAATAATTCAAATTTAGAACAACGCGGCCAGTACCAAAGGCAAAAGAGATGGCATGACCGATGCCACAGTACACACCATTAGAAAAGGCTTTACTAAATTCCTGTATTTATGGAGAGAGTAAGTGCTTTTTGGGTAGAGATAATTTGAGCTTTTCTCAGTATAAATATAAGTGCCATCCATTATGACAATGGGTCTTCTTTAATCACCTCCATAAAAACTATTTGGGATTAAAAGGTTATGTTAGGCTAGCTCTGCTCTAGAAAATGATTAAGCCCCAAGTTTCTTGGAATAAGATCTTGATTTATAATTTCTCGAGCCAAATTCATCAAGCACTCCAATGTGCTTCGTGGTACTTGTAATAATTCCGAAATGCGTTCATCAGTATCACTAGTCCTTAATTTCATAGTAGGCTGCCAATGCGAAAGCACCTCTTATTTGATAATCGAGGTAATTCAGCGAGAATCACATCAAATTGTTGACAAGTAAATCCCAGGTAATAGTGAAGAACATGGTCAGGTATGTTGGCAAAGTTCTCAAAATCCATGTGTTTATTCATATTGTCTTTTAATAATGACGCAAATTCTTGGTCGAGTGGTCAAAAGCTTGTTTGATAGTATAGATAGTCATTGGATAGTAAGTATTTCATTCCATACTAACGTCCAACAACAATGACATACAAAGTCATCATTGGACACCCGTAATTGACAAATTTAATCTTTATTGTAAAACTCGTGTTTTGGATAATTTAGGGAGCTAAAACTTAATAGAATAGAAAAAGAAAAGAATATTGTTTGTCACCGCCCCTGCTCCTCCCCTCGTGATAATATAATAAATACTGTAGCTCTTTTGTGTTTGTGAAGATGACTGCCCATCCAAAGTAACAATAGCGGGAGCAGGTGTAGCCACAGCTGGGTCTGACACGGGCGGTTTTCCTGTCTCGGCTATCATATCTAAACAGTAAACAAAGTGAATCTAATTTACAAAAATATTGTGAATGAAACTCGACCATTCACTAGAAGAATTTATTGAGACTGACAAAAGGTAGTAGAAAAAACAGATGTCAAAAAATATAATTCCAAGTATAAAACTTTAGTACTCATCTAAAAAAAACCTTTCGTTTTCCAGCCAGTTGTCGACGTCGTCGAATTAAGAATTCTTGCAACTCTCACTAGTTAAAATTTTATGGTAAAATAGTACCCAACCTAATCAATAAACATTCTAACTTACCTATATCACTATCAAACACACATGTAAGCTCTATACTCATAGTTGCAAAAACACTTGTACATGTTGCACTTAATATTTATTGAGAAAACCCAACCGGTTTCGCTCACATGAGCATCATCAGGGGCACTTTTTTACATTTATATCCTGCTGGCCTGGCCAGTCCTGCTGGGAGTCACGAGAGGTGCTAGGCACACACACTCCACCTTCAGTTCTCATCCTTTCCCTAAGGATAACAAATATTGGTACTGAAATATTTGAGGTTAGACTTGATAATATACAACAAAATACATAATTATATTTTTCCTAATCTGACAAATACTACCGCTATTGCGGGCGCGGTGAGGTGAGGATCATGCCTAGCATTATAACCCATATATCAGACTATGGTTATGGTATGAGAGGTGCATCCGACGTTTCGTTTTCCGATATTACATGTGCAGTAATAATGAGCTAATGCTCGACGACCATTTGCTGCCCAATCTAGTGCAATGTAAACATAGTATTTTTTAGCTTGTATGTGTCGCAAGTCGCGATTGTATTCGTCCTCTTATGATACACAAGTTTTCACCTTCAAGTTAGGCAACTTGAAGTCATTCTTTCAGTAAGGCGACGTGTCGCAAGTCGCGATTGTATTCGTCCTCTTATGATCCACAAGTTTTCACCTTCAAGTTAGGCAACTTGAAGTCATTCTTTCAGTAAGGCGACGTGTCGCAAGTCGCGATTGTATTCGTCCTCTTATGATCCACAAGTTTTCACCTTCAAGTTAGGCAACTTGAAGTCATTCTTTCAGTAAGGCGACGCACTGTGGGCTGAAAATCGCCTTTCATAGACATAGAGAGATGAATAATTAAGGTTCACTTTTTTCGCTTGAAATAGAATATGCCCATCAATACTATTCTATAAAATGTTGTTTGAGACTATTCGGAGCATAATTGAGCCCGCTGGAATTTTTTGAAGAAAAAGTTGTATGGAGCTGACTTGAAAATTAAGGATATTTCAGTAATCGCAAGGTTGCGGGTTATATCCTTCGGTGAATATTTAGAAGCATTTATTTATGATTTTTTGGCATACTTCATATAACGGGAATCAGTGCGATCTCGTGGAAAAAAAATACAAAAGTTATAATATTTTTACTTTCATTTATTTCATATTTCTTGAGCCATATTATTGCTTAAATGTTTTATATATTATGTTTATTATGTGCAGTTTATATATTATATACAAAAACCAAAAACATACACCAGTAACGGACTGACTTGCGATTTATTATTAAAAAAAAAACATTATAAATAATGTCTGAAATATAAATTAGTCATTCTTAATGGTAAGGCAGGTACATTAGTTAATAACGTCAATAATGATAACTGATAATCACAAAACATACAAATTATTAAGTTTCATAATAAAATGAGTTAATTATAAATACTTTTTTAAATCAAAATACAACATAATTATTGGGCAATTTAAATTTAAATTGTAATAAATATACCTATTTCAAAGTCCTTAACAACTTAAAATGAGAAAAATTATCAAATTAAAAACTTACAATGATTAAATTCATTATATAAAAATACTACTTACATACAATTAAATTTTACATTTATACACCGTAATGAACATCTTGTCAAAATAAAAGACACGAAATGGAAATTCAACCACCAAAAATATCTACAAGATTATGTTAACAGAAACAATAAAAAACAATATTCAATCTTCTTCACTATCAGAATCCACTTCAGAATCAGACTCTACCATTGCCATTACATTTATAAACTCTGTAGGAAAAGGTTCCTGTAGGTCTAATAGGTCTAAAGTTTCTGGAAAGTATTCATGCTTCTTATGGGCATTGAGTTTAGGTCTTATTGAACTAATGTGAGGATCAGAAGTCAGAACAAGCATATTGAGAATATCTTCATTAGATGCTTGCCTGCTCTTCTTCCTGGAATGATGTTCTCTGATTTTTCTGAAGTCTTTGTTGCGGGCCTCTGAAGCTTCTTCTGAAAGATTCCCTATAGGTACAATGGCATTTTCAGCGATTATGTCCGCTCCATGAAGCAACAATTTATGAACGGTCACTGGCATGTAATACCAATTATACAATTCTACATATTTCTCCGCTGTTAACTTTGCGTATTCCTTGAATTTAGGTACATCTATAATCTTTCCAGATGTGATAGCCTGCAGAATCACAGCAAATCTACGGACCAGGCCTTCATCTAACCCAGTAATTGCTGCGGTTTTTTCAGGACAATCAAAAAATCTTCTAGCTGTGTTTCCATCATTGGTTGTGCCTGATCCCTGCTTGACGATATCGATCAAGAGGTTGAGATCTTCTTTAAATCGATTTTGAATACTTCTTTTTCTTGAATCCAACATTGTTTTGTGGTCTTCTCCTCTAGCACTCCATTTCTTAAAATCGAGACGATAAGCTATATGCAAAAGACATTCCATCACATTAGATTCAGATTCAGATTCAGATTTATTTCGTAATACATTATGTTCACATGTCAAAGGGTAGCATATACCTACCAATAGTTAAAATATACAATACAATCTACAACACTGTAGACCTATCATGCCATACACAATTAAACTTATTGAGATGTTTTTTGTGTTTGGGTTAACGACTCGCACGCAGTGCGCTTTTGATGAAAGAATTGCTTCACATTATAACAAGCTAGATCTACTAAGGTTTGTTTTAATCTATTGTTGTATATGAGCGTGCTAGATGCGTCCCTGACGTGGTGTGGGAGTGCGTTGTACAGCCTGGGGCCCGCCACGTCGAGCAGCTTGCACGCCTTGGCCAGGCGGCGGCGCGGCGCATCCAGCTGGTGCCGGTACCGTGTGTTTATATTGTGCGACGCACTTCTTTTTGGAAAATCGTCTAAGTTTAGTTTAACCAGCTTACATATTGCCAGAATATAGCAACAGGGGAGGGTCAGAACCTTTAACTCAAGGAACAACTCCTGTGCTGGATAGTCGTATGGCTTGCCAGTGATAATGCGCATAGCACGTTTTTGCAGTTTAAACGCCTTGTCACAGTTAGCAGCAGTACCCCACAAATCTATTCCGTAAGTTAAAACAGAGTGAAAGTAGCCATAATAGGCCATTATAAGATTCTCTGTAGTTAGACTGTGACGCAGCCTAGACAAGGCGTAGCAGGCGGAAGCTAGCCTATCACAGGTCGCGTCAATGTGTGCAGACCACGTGAGACCGGAGTCGATAACAAACCCTAAATATTTTACCGTTTCGACCTGAGGGACCAGGGATCCGGCTACTGCTATATTCATATCGTTATTCGCATTCGTCGACTTTCTTAATTGAAAATGAACGATATTCGTTTTTTCAACGTTTAGAGACATACCGTTAACTGTAAACCAGTTTAAAATGCTCGTCATTACACGACTTAGTTTACGACGCAGCTCATCAACAGTGTCGGCCGACACAATCAAACAAGTATCGTCAGCGAACATGACGTATTCAGCCTCGGTGGAGGCGGACGTTATATCATTTACCAGCAGTAGAAATAGGTGATTACCCATTACTGATCCCTGAGGGACGGCACATTCGCCGACAGATTCCAGGCCCGACTTGCTGTTCAACACATAGGTTGATTGTTTTCGGTTATGCAGGAATGATTTGATAGTTTCATAGAAACATCCACGAAAACCGTACTGCCACAGCTTTTGTAGCAGCAGCTCGTGGTCGACCATCTCGAAGGCTCGCGAGAGGTCGCAGAATATAGCTGCGACCTTCCGCCCGCCCTCCAGGTGGCCGGTCACGCGGCGCACCACGTCGCGCGCCGCATCCGTCGTCGACCGCCCCGGCTGGTATGCGTACTGTTGTTTATTAAGTAGATTATTGTTGACTAAGTGCGTCATTATTCGATCACTAAGAAGATTCTCAAATGGTTTTGAAAAAAGCACAATAAGAGATATAGGTCGAAAGTATTTTGCTAAATGCATTTCGCCCTTACCCTTGTAAATAGGCTGAACCTTTATTAGTTTTAGTAAGTTTGGGTATTTTCCCGCATTTACACAGCCATTAAAGAGGTGCAATAATAGTGAGATCACCACAGGAGGTACATAATCTAGTACATAAGTTGACATCTCATTTATATCTTTAGAGTGTTTACGTTTAATATATTTAATCGATTTTAATATTTCATTAAGTTGGAATATATTAAATTGAAATACAGGTACAGTATTCGGCAGATAGCGGCGGACGTAAGCGAGCGCATCGTTGGAAGAAGGCCTCACAGTAGTGTTATTGTTAGCCTGTATATAGTAATGATTGAGATGTGCAGCGGCCGCTGTGGCACGCGCGGTCTCGCTCTCACCAGGCTGTCTGCTCACCAGAATATCTAATGCACTGTTCTTACATTTATTTCTGCATGTTTCCATGGCGATGACACGCCATACACTCTTACACATGTTATCACGCCCGTGAGAGATAACGGTATTAATGTAATTACTACGCGCGCTGCTTAACAGGTGTGTATAGTTAGATTCTAAATGTATTAGCTGGTTACTTATTAGTACACTAGGTTCTCGGGACAGCTGTAGTTTGAGATATTTAATGCGCGTTCGGCAGCAGCGTATGACGTCGTTAACCCAGACACTGACATTGTTTTGTTTTAGACATTTTTTGTATGGAAAACATGAGTCAAAGAAATGTTTTATTACGTTGAGAACTAAGTCAATTTTATCGCAAGGACAGGTACAAGTAATTATTGTTCTATCCCAGTCATACAATTCTAGATTATTAGTAAAGTTATGTATATTATGCGACGAGAAAATTCTTTTTAACACCGATGTATTGTTATTTTTTCTGTTCAAAAAAGTTAAATTTAAATTAATTTGAATTGCGGTGTGGTCAGATACATTCATAGTGACAGGTATTACTTTATTTATTAAGGATTTTTCTATGTTAGTATATGCATGATCTATACTAGTTCGGGAGGTTCTCGTTACTCGTGTCGCAAAAGTTATTAAATTTCTCAATCCATGTTGTTTCAAATTATTATTAAGTTTTCTAGCATTAATACTAGATTTGACTAAGGTATCAATGTTCATATCACCTACAACTAGCACTTTGTAATTTCTAAAGATTTGTAAGTTAAATAGGTCAATTAACTTTTTTAAAAACAAGTCTGTGTTCGCACTGGGAGATCTATACACGCACACAATAATTAGGTCAAGTCCGACGCACTCTATAGCACAGGTTTCGAAATCAACATCTGAGGACAGCTGGGCAACTTCGGGACGCTCGATGGTTAGTAAAGGGGTCTTGGCATAGATGCAGACGCCCCCGCCGGCGGAGCCCCGGCAGCGGTGCGCGCGCAGGGAGTAGTTGAGCAGGTTGATGGAGGCCAGCTGGGCTGGCTGCAGCCACAGCTCTGTGAGGCACAGGACGTCGACGACGTCATTACTTATTTGGAGTTCTGCTTCAAGTTTACGAGTTTTATTCTGTAGTCTGTTTATATTTTGGCACAATACCGTTATTGATGCGGCGTCGTCAGGTGCGGGGGGGGACATGGGGGGCAGCGTCTCGCTTGTCAGGTGGTCGTGCGGCTTGCTGACGGAGAAAGGGCTTCCACTGAGATATTCTTGTGTTGACAGGCCATGCTTCGGGTAATAGGAAGTCATTGTAAAGTAGTGCTGGGATTCCCATCTTAAAAGAACAATAACTCTCATGTTTTGAGTTTATTTTTTCAACGGTACATGAAGTAGCATTCATGTTTATTGTCTTTATATGGGCTATAATGTCGTCACAAGTTGTTTCGTTGCTGAAATAGCATCCATGCAGATATTTTAAGATTTCTATGCCTTTGATAGCAGTATTAGCCGCAGATCCCTGGATAAGGTTCGATGATGGCCTGTTTTTTTGTCGTCGTTTCTCGACCGTTTTCCAGTCGTTTTGTGGTGTCAGCATTGTCTCCGAGTCGGTTTTCTTGTCATATTTATTAGTCTTACTTGAAGACAAGTCATTGTTTGTTTTTACAATGTCGCTGTACATTGTGGAAATTTTAATTTCGTCTGTTATCGTGCTAGTATTAGCATTTGTCGGTGAAAAATTTTGGTTGAGGGTGGGCATTGGCAGTAGGTCGAGTTTGGCTGGTTTGGTTATTGCCTTTCTCGCTGTTCGGTGGGTAGTAGCAGTTTGTGCTATTTTCTCTTTCGCACGCGCGGCGGACGTACGCTGTTGTTTCGTAGGGGCACTTGGAGGATCGCGTGACGGAGCAGGACGGCGAATCGGTGTTGATGCGCTTTGCGCAACATTGTTTACAATTTTTTGTTGGTCGAAACTGCTGCTATTTGTAGACCTCTCAATAATCCGTTGAAGAGTAATGTTTTTTATTGTGTTAATTTCACTCTTTATTTCGTCGATTTTCATGAACACTTCACAAATTTTGTCTTCAATAGGTGATAGGGCACTGGTTATAGCGGTTTGGAGCACATCAAAGTCAATTTGAGACATTATACCGAACGTTTTGTATATTGTTTAGTGGAGCGGCATGTTGACACTAGCGCGTGCGCACGAAAACTGATGCGATGCGGGCATGTAGTGAAGATAACCCTAATTTATATAACTCAGTCGAAACAGTTTTTGATGCAACCTTATTTAAGTCATTCATTTCTGATGGCTTCGCTAGACACAGGTAGCAAGCTGCGTTTGAGCTAGCTTCTGAAAGATAAGTACATATTTTTCCGTCGATCATTGTCATCTTTAATAGATGGTGTACCTCTTGATTTTCTTGGTATTTTGTGGGAATCAAAGCCTTGATTTCATTATCCATCCTGATTTTTTCATTCAAAACAGTTTCTTTACTCTCCTTCACAAAACTGAACTTGACTGGACGACAATATGTAGGTGAGCTGGGTACTGGGTTCACCCATAAGGTATCATCATCAGCTGTCAACTTAAGGGGAACTAAACAAGTCATAAAAATACTTGCATCATCTTGATCATTTTCAATTTTCTGCTTATATCTACTTTGGCTAGATGCACCGTCAAATCCCCATTTTGATATTAGAGTTATTTTTTTGCCTTCAGTATCAATGATATTGGTACTGGGAAGAGTTTCGAGAATCCTTTTCACTGTTAAATCTAGTAAAGATTGCAGTGCAATACTAGCTGAGGAATCTGTTACAGTTATAGATGTCTTTGGCGGGTAGCATTGCAGTTTCGCCTTCTGTACTTGATAGTAAGATGGATAAACATCTTGTGCACCTTCTCGAATAGTTGTTTCCCTCAAAGTGATGTATTGCCATTTGGACAGTTTTAGCGAAAGTAGCAAACCTAGTGCTTTCTCCGGAGAAAATAAGGCAGAAGTTACTGGTTTCTTGATCATTTCTTTAATATTTGACGCTGCTTCTGGATTTTTCAACATGTATTCAATAACGGAAGCCAAATCCTCCCGACCATCTGCTTTTAGTAAAGTTACTGCTGAATATGCAAATTCCGTCACATGATCGTCAGATCTTCTCTTTTTCTGTTTGTTACTTAGATCTTCAAAGGGTTTTCGGGGTCTTTTTGTCATCGTTGAAACCGAAGTGGACTTCGTAGACGTTGATGGTGAAGGTTCAACACAGGTGTTTGTGGACTTCGTAGACGTTGATGGTGAAGGTTCAACACAGGTGTTTTCATTTAAAGAATCTTGAATAAGCAAATTGGTTTGCACGCAACTCGGCCAGTCAATATTCGCTGCAAGCCAATGTTCATAATTACGTCTGAAAACATCAGGTTTACGATAGGATCTCATCCATCTTTCTTGAACAGCTCGTGTGAATCTTCGACAATACTCCTTGAGAGTAACACTGTCTGCTTCAGAAAGGCTGGAGCCTAGTCGAATGACAAGTGAATTGAACAGCACTTCATGATCAAAGGAAATTTCGACCTGTTTATCGGTCATAAGAACGAATAAGTCCAAGTTTGTAATTAGACTTTCCATGTTTCACAATCACAGGATGAAAAAATGTTTTTAGACGTTAACAGTAGAAATGCTCAAAATGAACTGATATTGAATTGAACTTGTAACTATTTATATCGTATGTTACGCATCATTTCTAATTACCTTTATTAGATATTTCTGCACAAATTTGCTCAATTACCGAGAATTCGTTATTATTTAATTTTAAACATCAATACATGCAGTACCGTGCAGTCATTTACTAATATTTTGTGATAATCAGTTCTCACTATTGATGTTATTAACTAATGTACCTGCCTTACCATTAAGAATGACTAATTTATATTTAAGACATTATTAATAATGTTTTTTTTAATAAGAAATCGCAAGTCAGTCCGTTACTGGTGTATGTTTTTGGTTTTTGTATATAATATATTTTACTATAAACTGCACATAATAAACATAATATATAAAACATTTAAGCAATAATATGGCTCAAGAAATATGAAATAAATGAAAGTAAAAATATTATAACTTTTGTATTTTTTTTCCACGAGATCGCACTGATTCCCGTTATATGAAGTATGCCAAAAAATCATAAATAAATGCTTCTAAATATTCACCGAAGGATATAACCCGCAACCTTGCGATTACTGAAATATCATTATTTTTCAAGTCAGCTCCATACAACTTTTTCTTCAAAAAATTCCAGCGGGCTCAATTATGCTCTGAATAGTCTCAAACAACATTTTATAGAATAGTATTGATGGGCATATTCTATTTCAAGCGAAAAAAGTGACCCTTAATTATTCATCTCTCTATGTCTATGAAAGGCGATTTTCAGCCCACTGTGCGACGTGTCGCAAGTCGCGATTGTATTCGTCCTCTTATGATCCACAAGTTTTCACCTTCAAGTTAGGCAACTTGAAGTCATTCTTTCAGTAAGGCGACTGCCTGATAAAAGGTCCATCAGGTAGAACGTGCTCTTCGTAATAGCTTCTTGCTTGTTTAAGCTGATATTTACCTACCAAGCTAAACAGAATAAAATCTTCTTTAGTCAGCTTGGGAAATCATTAAAATCTGCCATATCCGCAGCCATGGCTTGAAATTGTGTTCGTCTTCTGTTGATATCCTTTGAACAAATACTTTACATCTTTTCTTGTGCTAAAGCTTGTTTTTTCTAGTTTTTAGGTTATCCCAACATTTTTTCAGCTGAGCTTCTGTCTGCTGAAAGAAGTTTAGCGGGTAAGATTATTACATATTTACACTAATTTCACTATACCCAGCATATACTTGAGTTTACGTACTTTGCTGTTGGTCTCAATAGAATTAAATTCTTCAGTGAGTCGAATCCACGCCGTTTATGTCACGGCAGAATTTCTGGCTCCAATCGTGGGATTGGAGCCTAAGATGTGTTTTATAACTAACTCCTGCAAACACGTTTTATCACGATCTGAAAAGTTGTCTTCCATTCATTTTGATACGAGAGACAATTATTTATTTTTATTTTAGAACGCGACGCTGTTTGTTTACGTGACACAGAACACTTCACTTCACTGACAGTTACTTTTTATTCCATGGTATGTATTTATGGCTTTGGCCCTCGGACTTATATATTCTGTGTTCGGACCAAAGAGTTCGGAAAGGCCGGTAGTAAATTCGTTATTCTGAGCCTCGAACCAAGTAACACACTGGATAGAGCTTTCCTTGAAAGGCGCTGTAAATTTTTTGTTAGTGTGCAGTTACAATTTTTTCCTTCTTAATTGTACAGAGATTTGAAATTGCAACATGGTTTCCTTTACAATAAGCACATTTATCATTAGACTTGTCCACAAAGCATTGTTTAAAACTGTGCTTGTGTGCACAGATTGAGCAAACTTCGTCATTTTTGCAATATTTTGCTATATGTCCGAAACGAAGGCACTTCAGGCATTGTTTAACAGGAGGAATATAAGCCCTTACCTCATGCCACCAGGAGTCCAAATATACATACTCAGGCATCTGGGTGGAAGCAAAAGTAATTGCTACGGTCTGTATTGGCTGATACGTGGGAGCGCCACTCTCGAGTTGAACTCTACGCATGAACCTGCCAACTTGAATTATGTTTTTAGAACTACAAATCGAAGAAAATTTCTGTATCTTCGCTTTGTATTTCCGGTCTTGCATTGATTTCGAATTTATGTAATTTGGAGCTAAAGCATTCGCATTTTCCTTTTCTATTCTGGCAAAAGCAAGAAAATACTCTATATTTTAATTGGGCAAATGTTATACGAGTAAAGCCAAACCATTAACAAAAAAATATGTTAAATATACGACGGCGGCTCCATCGACTAGCTGGTAGTATAATTTCTTTCGAAACATAGGGTCGCGTAGTCAAGTCATACAAAAACTGGATTCGCCAGTTATAATGCTTCGTAGGAGCCGATTGATTTTTTAACCCATTAATAGTATCGACTACCCAGCGGCACATGGTTACTTTCCTGGAGACATTAGCCTTTTTGACCGAAAGTGGGTATTAATTTTACCATATTTCATTGCGGGCATGTAAGCACGATACTCACATGACTCTACATCCTCAATACAGTCCCGAAACCCTCGATCTAATATCAACACGTCATCACTATTAAAAAACCATGTGAAGGGATCATCGCAGCATTTTACTATATCTGACAGAATTGTTGCATCGGAGGTCGTTGCTAGATATTAATCGATAAACGTCCAGAATATGTCCATCTGGGCAAACTGTCACAAAATGTTTTAATAAGTGGCGAAACTGTGTAGGATTTTCTTTAAAAAATATTATTACTGCTTTTTTGTAGGTATATGTTCCGTCTAATATAACAATACCGCCTTTCCAAGAAAGGAGCTTCTGGATTTCCGAATAATGTATTTAGTACGGAAAGGCAACGCGAAATCGCTTCTTCCCTTGAAATATGATTTAACCACAAATGTCTTAGGACGATTTCATTTAACAAGTAACTCCTTACTAACTTCATGGTTTTTAAGAAAGTCTTTCTTGTCTATATTAAACATGGTTGATATGATAACCTTTCATTTGAATCACCAGTGTGTACGTACCTTCGAAAGAACTGTAGCGAGTGCTCTGCCTGCTTTATTTTTAAATTCACGGGAAACACTTGGAGTGTTCTGGAGGATGTCTTGGAAATTCACTTTAGAGAAACCTATGTAATATAATAATGAAATACGGCATCAATTGATGATAATTTGACAAAATTCAAAGCAACTTTAAGAGTTCGTAATAAATCCAATTCTTTTATATGTGCTGGTGAAAAATCATCCAAGATCCTACGTGTATTTGAGTCAATATCTTGCCTAATCTGAGCTGCAGAGTGTTCTGTGCTGATGCGGTTGCCACGTGGAATAATATACTTTTTTCTTGCAGAACCGTGGTCCTAATATCAATAATGTATCCGTAGCAAATTCCTATTGTTACATCCTGCTATGATGCACGAATGGGTATTATATTTATAAGGCGCTCGTGTATAGCCTTCTAACTCGGTGTTAGATATGTTAACTTGCACTGCTTGATCTCGACAATATTATTGCCTGCTACGTTTTGTTCAACAGGGTTTCCTTGATTAGGGGCAACTTCCTCGGGTCGTTCGTCTACGATTTCATCAAAATTATCTTCTATGGGTTGATCAGGAGCAACTTCCGCAATTCGTTCAAATAAAACAACTGCATTTTCTGCATGTGTATCAGCTGATATATTAACGGCTTCTCGCAGATTGTAACTGAACTGAACACTGGAACTGACATGAACGTTCTTAATAGTACATAGTATTGCCAGAATATATCTTATAAAAAACTACTTTTTGTTGGTGTTGCCAAGATAATGTGTTCTTAATTATACGTAGGTAATACACTTGCAAACACACACTTGCACAAACCAACCCAGTCCATATTGTAAATATCCTTAAGGTTTAAGTAGGTTGGTAGTCATGTAACATACTGTAACAGAAGTATTTCTGTTACAGGCCTTGAAGATGCTACTATGGTCGAAGACAACTACATCAGCAAGCCACGGAAGTCGCAAGAAGACTGTAAAAGACTTCTGAAGGACTACACTATTGCAACGGAAAATCGGGAGCGCCCCAGCCACGAGAGAAGAAGTAAAAGGAACCGATCAATCAAGACATTTATCAAATACAGTCCTCAAGGATCTAACTAATAAACGTGAATAAGACGCTGATCGCTATACAAGAGACTGTCAAAGTGACGTTTCGTATAATTTCAACGTTAGTTCCTTTGCTGATCACGTTCATTTATATCCATGTCGGTCTGTAACTTCAACAAACCTCCTAGCATGATCGTTCACGTGTGACATAATATTTACACGTGAATTTTGGTTTTTAGAGCCCTTTCACACGAGCGATTTTTTTCGGCGATTTCTTGGCGGAGCGAGCTTATTATCCGCCGCGATAAAACGCCGCGATACTAAATACCAATATGGTTGTGTACACACCGCGAGCCGCCGCGTGCTCGCTGCGATCTCTCTTCGCCGAGAAATCGCCGAATAAAATCGCTCGTATGAAAGGGCTCTTATTTACGCCGAAGTAACAACACGCAACATTGTCGCATGCCTAATTTTGGCATGCGAAATCTTGTGTTATGCTATAAGTACAAAATACTAGCTTTCCGCCTCACGGCTCCGCCCGCGTAAAGAGATTTTCTCGCGGTAAAATGTAGCCTATGTTACTCCCCAAGGTCTATTCATACCAAGTTTGATTAAAATCAGTTCAGTAGTTTCGGAGCCTATTCAATGCAAACAAACAAACAAAATCTGTCCCCTTTATAATATTAGCATAGATTTGTGACACTGGTACATTTTGTTATCTTGGCGTAAAAAAGGCTCTATCCTATTGGAGGGTATTGCAATATGGCGGGTTTCTCGCAGTATTTTGACAGTTAAATGTGAGATAAACTCTTGCCACAGGTTTTCATGCTAGGGCTAGTATCACACGCCTATTTTCGTCAGTTTGAGTGATGCAAGGATTCCTACCTAATGTTCTGAAACCGAAAAAGCTAATTATATTTATAGTCACAAAGTATTTTAATACGCATGATACTCGTAGTTAAGTATTTATAATATTAGGTACAAACAAAGTATTAGCCGCAACTGAAGTTAATTTATTTACGCCAACAGCTTATTTTTGACAACAACTTTAATTTTTCATCAATTCAATCAAACAGTTTTTACTAAAATAGAGGAATATAAAGCGAATTAATTGCCGTCGTCAGCATTTTTGTTAACAGTTAAAATTATTTTCCTCACTTTATGCGATAATTGATAACCTTATACATATAGCTCAAGTTTTGTTTACGTTTCTGCGTTTTAAAATATAAAATAATAATCAAATATCGCATTTTATAATTACCTATAGGAGGAAATAAAAGATCACTACATAAGTAATCAAACATTATTAACTTATTTGTCTGTTTATAGGCGATAGACATATCAACAACATGACATATTGAATAACGAACAATAATTTGTATTATATAAAGAGAGGGCGAGTATATACAGCTTTTTTAAGTTCAATATTTACTGATCGTGATTTTTTCATTAGACTTAAAATGTTATACGAACATGAGCGAAGCCGCTGCTCAAATAATATGATGTTTTGTTTAGCTTCGCCGTTAGTTCTTCTGTGCTATGTTCATTTAGAATCTAAATCTAAATTGTAGATCTTTGTATTTATGGATCATGGTCATGGATTTACAGTAGGAAGGAAGGAAGTATACAAAAGCAATCCGCGTACGTACTTTGGCCATGTTGGTGTAAAAGTAAATTCCGTTTTATTTATTGTTTAATATTTTCAGACCGCATAAATGTTATGATGTAGCATTATCAGCTTTTATATTATACGAGTATATTATTCCTGCAAAATTAATTTCTCAAGTCTGACAGAAAAAAACTAAACCTCGCCTTATTGCGTAATTTCATTAATTTCAGTGGAACTAATTTTGTAGCGGAAATTGTTATGATGTGACGCCCCCAGAGCAGGTTTATTATTTTTCTGGTCAGATCTTTAATTGACCTAGAAACTGTCGTAATGTACAAATGAACAGTTTAATGCACTGTTCATAAATTGTGATAATATTACAGATGATTTTAAATATTTGACTAGTGATTTGTGAATGTTACTACGTAGGCTGCTAGTTGGAAATGCTTAGTATTAGTCGCATTTAGAATCTTGCCTTCTCAATTTAGGTTAATAGATCAATTAAAATAATGCAATAATTTATTAAATATAGGTATTAGTGATAAAATATGGCAATATTTAATGTTCGCGTGCCGTGAAGAGTATAAAATTACTTGATTAGCTCCGCAGCTTTGTCTGAGTTTTAGATGAAGCCTAAGAAACAAACAAACAGTTTCTTTTCTCATTTATATTAGTCACCAGTTAATGCAAGTAATTGTGTGGATTTGAAGTGAATTTTACTCATAAACATTTCAAAACTTGCCTTTTGTATAAACCTGCCTACTGAGATGATAGTAAATAATTAAGTGATAATCTAATTTAAAAAGTACCTAATGATGTTCATTGAGAACTGCTGAAATATTGTACTTAGAAAATGTGGAAAAAATAATGTGAGAAAGGAATGTCTTATGTGATTTGCACTAGTACTGAATAAGCAAAGCAATACATAAACAATAACAATTAATGTACCCTAACTAACTTGCCCACGTATTTATTTGATAAACTTAAATAAAAATATGCCTAAAATTACCATACATTAACGAACATGACAAGAATCTCTATATTTTATATTTATCTCATACAGTATTATTTTAAAAATAAGTTCAAATATTATTTAGCGTAATTTAAAAACTACTTAGTTACTCAATGTTATTTCTGATTTTATCAAAAATTGTTACACTTTGAATTTTATCCTTTGTCGATTGTTTTTATTATCTTTTACATATATCATTAAATGTTATTTTTGTTTGAAGTGTACCAAATTATGTTTATTTTTTATTGTATCATATTTACTTTGCCTCTTTAAAATTCAAAAAAGCCTTTGTATAATAAACATCCCAGTGTCATTGTAATTAATCAAATATGGCCCTAAACACTATACGCGATATTCTATAAATAAATTGTTACGCTTATTCAACTCTCTCGCACAAGTTCCTTAGCAGGGTTCATGTATTTATGACATTGGTTTTAGCTTACTACATAACGCGCGACAAGCTCAAAGATATCAAACGCGACATAATGACAGGACTACTGTGACTCTTTTGTCACATCGCGCTTTATGTAGTGAGCCCCCATATATTGTTTTCACTGCTGTTTGTTTTTAAAAAGGCCCCCTTACCTACAGACTAAGATCAGACTTAAAACTGTTATCAGACTTAAAACTGTTATCAGACTTAAAACTGTTTGAAAATGAACTGCTTTTGTCGGGATAGCATGAGATTTCACGCACGACAAGACATATTTTTGTCGTGTATCGGGTATGTTTGACAGTTAAATGGTTCTTCCATTAATAATATCACCATTGACGAATAATTATAGTAAATGCATTTTCTTGGTCTCGACCCAAAGGTGTAGGTATGTTAAAGGGGCCTAAACATCAGCAAATGAAATAGTGATAATTAGTATAGATGATTTACGATAGCTTTAAAATATTATAATAGTTTCACTGTTGTGATACCTCACTGTACAAACGTTGGC
Organism: Teleiodes luculella; assembly: GCA_948473455.1. NCBI lineage: Eukaryota > Metazoa > Arthropoda > Insecta > Lepidoptera > Gelechiidae > Teleiodes > Teleiodes luculella. Next base: position 6,824,056 of record OX419603.1, read on the forward strand.
CATGCTGCAGATGTTACGTGTAAATAAACTTGCCTTCAAATGACATAATAAATTATTATTAATAGTTATTGTATTTGTTTTATTTTGCCGCAAAGCATTTTCCGGTCATTGCAAGGCGGGGCTTGCTTCCTAATTTCCGTTCCTTTTCTTTTGTTTCCGTTTTTGGACAGTCATGGCCTTTGATTGCCAGACCAGAATAGCCAAAACCAAAAAAAAATTAAATGTATACCTACTGAAATAAGAAAGTATTTGCTTTTTATTTTGTTTAAAGAGATCGTTTGAATTTGAAGTTGCATATTATTATAATAGAGGCCGAAAGAAAGAACGTTCCTATGAAGAGCGTCGTGCATCTAGGAGGGAATTTTTGACCCAAAAAGAATATTTCATACTTTTTTTTGACCAACCTTCAATAGAAGAAAAAAAAAGTAGTTTTCTCGTGCCCTTCAAACCCTAATGAAATTCCATTCTGTTATTGCTAACATTTACTATTCCCTTGGTAGTAATTTGTATCGTAGTAAGAATCTCAACTTACCAATCATTGGGTTACTAACAAGAAATGACATTAATAAACTGTAGCAGATGAAGAAAAAAAAATGGAGAGAAAAAATGCTTGTCTCACGAGTAATATTTCATTTATTTTTCCTTACAATTCCCTTAATAATTAGAACAAAACTGGAGTACATGCACAGGGACGGACAACACACTAAAACTAGGTCAACTGCCACTGCCATAAAAAAGTAAGTACATTTTTGGTAATTTAATTTAAAAATAAATTTGGCGACAAAATCCGTAAATTATGTTTACTTGCATTGTAATGGCGCTGGCGAGGCAAAATTGAGCAGTAATGAGCACTTTTGAACGTACGTTTTGAATCTAGGGAACTTGTCAGCCAAACGGCAGAGCATCCGCTGCCTCGCCCCGTGATCGCGCGTCTAACAAAACAATCTATAGTGTAACCATCATCGGTGAGTAGCCAACAAATGCAAGGCGCGTGCTAACCAGCGCGACGCAGCGGAGGCTTATAAAACGTGTTTTGAAAATGTCTTCATCTACCTACACTAATATAAAAGGGAATGTATGAATTGAAGTCCTAACTATATTCTATCACAACGAAGTCACTATTTGAGCACGTAATTACCCAATAACAGTTAATACAAAATTAATAAACATAAAACAAGCAATTTTGATAACATGGATATCGAAAAATCTTACGTCAAAAGTTAAAGTTAGCGCAAAAATGAAAACTTATCAACGCAGTAATAAGTTGTTAATAATTCTTACTATCAAAACAATTGTACGGCTAAACGTTAATTTGGAAAACACAAATAAAATAACAATCTTAATTAATTTAAAAATACTATGCATTGTCAAGTTCTGAAAGCATATTTTTTATAATTATCATGTCCAGTTCGGTTTAATATTTTTATATAAAGCTTTTATTTGTAATGTGAAAATCTCTACAATAAGTCGAGTGGCGTTCAACAAGTTTAGGGTTCACGTGGCACTTTCAGTTTTCTAATCTTTCAATTTTAAAATATTTTTGGGTCCTTCTTCTTCTTATCGTGTCGATGACAAAATAAATAATGAATAAAATATTATATGTATAAAATTTTTGAAATTTCCCCTGCAATTATAATGAAAAATAAGTAGAGCGGGCCCTAAGATTGTGAGCCGAAACGCCAGCTGTCTCGCTATTGTTAAGCTGAGAAAAATGATAGACAAAAAAATTGTCCTAATCTAAGTACAAAAAAACAACTACCGATCTCCAGCAAACAACATAATAATATAAAAGTTATAATTATTTACATCATTTCATCATTCACGTGTAGGCGGTAACCATGACTTCCTATAATAAAAATAAACATTTTGATGCGTTTAGGTGCATTTGGTCTAATTTGCGTTTGGTCTAACTCACAAAGTTGCAGTTGGTCTAAATTGCAATTGGTCTAAATTGCGATTAGTCTAAATTGCGATTGGTCTAAGTTGCATTTAGTCTAAAGTACTTACTAGCGCTATCTAGTAAAGGGATTGTATATTTTACTAATATAGGTAAGTACATGTTTGTTCGTAACAGCGCCATCTCTAAGCATCAAATTTATCAATTAGGAAATACCGCCATCTATAGAAATCGTCCCTTATTATTATATAATTGAGTATTCCTTTATTTTTATTTATTTATAATTGAGTTTCATATGAAAAAAATTCGTGGACCTTTAAAATGTTACGTATTAAAAGATGATTTCTATTGTTGATTTTTTAAAATGTTTATACGATTTATTATGTGCAAAAATACCGTAATGAATGAGAATAAATAAATATGATTAATTAATGCAAACTTTTATATCTGTGGCAAACAATTTCATAATATATTAATATAATATAACTACGAGTAAATTGGGTAACAGAGATCAAAGGGTTGGTGCACAGAGCCATTTATGGATTTTTGCTGTTCACTTATGATTTTAAACGTTGTCCTACAACTACATTCAATTTTAGACGAAATGCAATTTAGACCAACCGCAACTTAGACCAATCGCAAATTAGACCAATCGCAATTTAGACCAACCACAACTTGTATGTATTTTCGACTTTTAGACCAAACGCAAATTAGACCAAATGCACCTAAACGATTTTGATGCAATTACAACCAGTGAATTTATTAATTTTTGAAAACAGTAAGAGCACGGGCTTGTAATTAATTTCAAATTGGTATTCAAAACACTTACCTAACAATAATCTTACGTACTTAATAATAATAATACATCGCCCACGTTACTATTTAAATATTTTTTATTCAAGCATGTATATATTACTTTTTTATTATAGATTTAATACTGTGAACATTTTTGGTCAATCGTCACAATAATCTAGACAACAACAATAGGGAGACCCTGTTTGTACAACGCCACATTTCCGCAGACTCGTCACATACAATGGTGAGATGCGCCCTCTACAAGTATAGGTCAATTAAAAAAGTGGAGTCCCGAACTGCATATTGAATTGTCGATAAAATTGTTCAAAACAGTCACTATTCGCTAAACTTCGGTAGACTACATTTGCAACTGAGAATCGCAAGCCAAAAAAGAAAAAAAAAAAACTTTCAAACGCAGACTGCAAACGGCGACTTCTATGTACGATTGTATCGACAATAAACAGGTCGGACTCAAAAAAAAATGCGGACTGGCCAGCAGTCAGCCAAGTTAAAGCTGAATACAACAACTGTGAACCACGATCCGACATCAAACGAACGAATTGAAAACATTGACTATGATAACGTGATTCCTAAACTTTGTACCTATAAATCTGTAATTTTCATTCTTTCGTCTTAAGCCCCAGTAATTCGGGATATTATATTTTATTATATTTTTTTACCTTAAAGTTATTTTAATACTTGTGATTAATTATATCCTAGAAATCAGTTACATTATGGCAGCATTAGCTTCTTGTGAGTAGAGTAGAGGGCACAAAAGATTTCATAAAAATGGTGACAAACTCTTGCTATTCGGAAACTTTAATTTTTGGTTAATTGTGTTCTTATTTGGTATCAATTTTATATATTAATCTGTCCAATATACATTTATCAAGCAATACAATAAATAGAGTCAACGTTTACCTAGTCTTACAAAATTGGCACTAACATTAGTAATTGATTACAAAAATAAATTAAACTATGTACAATTTATTGTAATCCGCGTCTCAAGTAGGGATGCGCACGATTACCAAGTTTACTTGCAGCCAAGAGCGCACCCATTACAAACAGTGCGAAAGCAAATTGGACAATCGGAGCGGCAAAAATACCTTTGTTTTGCAAAGTTGTTTTTGCTGCCGCTCTACGACCAAAATGTATTATAAAAAGAGTACAACAAGCGCAAATAAATTTGTAATCACGCGCACGTTAACTTGAGACACAGATTAGTATGGTTATTTATTACGCATCTTAATCATTATCTTTACCAATGTTTTGACTCTGTTTCATTATTTCGAGGCGGATGCAAAATTTTATACATTTTTTTAAATAATTTCTTTGTAATTCTCGTCTCGTGTTTGTATTGTTTTCCTGTGTACTGTTTATTTTGGTGTTAATAATAGTATTGTATTGTAGTATTGGTATAATAGTATTGTATTGTATCGTACATAATAACCACAGTTATAGGAAACAGAGTCAATAACAAAAAAATCTGTGTAAATCTGAGATCTCAATTTATTTATTATGCTTTTAATTTAATTTATTTCTAATTTATATATTGAGCATAAACAATTATAATTGATTACGTCATATTAAAATACGCTTATAAGTAAATACAAATTGTTGTCATTTGGTGTCAACTTGACCTCCATTTAATTTTAATAAGTACTACGAATAAATAACTTCTCGACACTTTTATTATGTGTAACTTGACTTGTCTTTACACACTATAAATATCTATATCTGTATTAAATAACTTTTTGGTGGTGGACGTGTATTCCACTTATTATTTTTATAAATATAATATTATAGAACACCCCTTAAATTAATAACTAATTATGTACTGTCGGTATAATTAAAATGATTCATTACTTGATCTCTGTATTCACTATGATTTTAACCAATGAGTTATGACAAAAAGGGTCTCTTCATTCATGGTAACTCGCGTTACCTCAGAGCCGCCGGTAAGTATATTTCATCCAATATCTTACAATCTAACCAATGTTGTAACTAAAGAAGTGTATAAATCATGAGATTGGTTGCTGGTGGTATAAATACACCAATTTTCAAACTACAGTGTAAATTGGTTAGAATGTAAGATATTGGATGAAATAATATACTAGAGTTTGGCTATTGAAAGTAGGCAATCGATGAAATTGGAAAACATTGTACTGGCAACAAAGTTACATAGAAAAAAAAGTATCAAATTAGGTAAATCCATAGAATTGGGGTTGCCTCAATGCTTTTTTTCAAATTTGCCGCGTTTTTTCATTGTCTACTATGCCAATAGCCAAACTCTACCATAGTAACGCGAGTTACCGTGAACAGACCCCAGAAGACTGTTCATTAAATTAAACCTGACCAGAAATATAAAAAACCTGGGCGTCACGTGTATTATTATATGTTTTTGGCAATAACCTCCATTATAAGTTTCATGGAAATTCCGCAATATAGAGGTTAAATTATAAAGAATTAAATTTACGGTAACACATGAACCAAGATTTTACCTATCAATCAATTTATTTTTATATAATTTTCTACCAAAAAGGAAAAACTGTTCTGAAAAAGTCCCATAATTGATTAAAATCACCGTGTATACCAGAGTGTGTCCAGCAATGATAGACGCATGCACGTAGTGTTATAAATAAATGTCGTCATAGCCCCGCTATCCTGTAGACTTGTACTGTACCTGCTTTACTCCGCCGCGCCGGCCGCCGCCGCCCGCTAAGCGCCTTCGTTGTGCACCCAACCTGTTAATGAAAATATAATATTGTACAATTTTCTTCACTCTATAGCAGTTTTCATAAACGTTCGGTGCCAAGTACGGGTTATCTCGTAGTTATGAGATTTGGCAACTGGTAATTGGCGCCGAACGTGTTAAAAAACTTGCCATAAGGAGTGACAAAAATTGTGGTTTCTTTACATAATAAATTATGGTTTGCAATCATGTATTAAACATTATGAATTGGCTGTTATTTGAGAACAATAAGAACTTCTTTGGAGCTGAGACATTGATAAAAATTGTTTTAAGGTGTATGTTTGACAGTGTAAAGGTACACATAGTAGGGTTTATGTACAGCAATAAATTATGACTCCTTCAGAGCTGAATTAGTTGTAGCTGGCCCCACAGGGTAGATCCTGATATTAGGAGTCGGCAGATCCGGTCGTTACGGAGCAGTGGAAGCATAGGGTTGTAATGAAGATGATTATAATTATAACAGCTGGAACGCGATTGACACGCTCCTTTAGAGCTGGAAGATGGCTCATTTACTCCTGTAACGCGTAGTTTCCAGCTGTTAGTGCGGCACATCTCCTGCTTTGCACCTGTGTGTTGTCTAGTGTGCAGGTGTTGGTATAGGCGGCACGCGGGCAGGGGCCGGCTCCGCTCCAGCTGGAAGGTGGCTGCTGTACAGCTGTGTGTGGTGTCCAGGTGTTGGTATACCATTGCTGAGCGTGTGCAGGGGTCAGGGCAGGGCGGCGGGCTGGCGGCAGGCGCGGCACGCGGGCAGGGGCCGGCTCCGCTCCAGCTGGAAGGTGGCTGCTGTACAGCTGTGTGTGGTGTCCAGGTGTTGGTATACCATTGCTGAGCGTGTGCAGGGGTCAGGGCAGGGCGGCGGGCTGGCGGCAGGCGCGGCACGCGGGCAGGGGCCGGCTCCGCTCCAGCTGGAAGGTGGCTGCTGTACAGCTGTGTGTGGTGTCCAGGTGTTGGTATACCATTGCTGAGCGTGTGCAGGGGTCAGGGCAGGGCGGCGGGCTGGCGGCAGGCGCGGCACGCGGGCAGGGGCCGGCTCCGCTCCAGCTGGAAGGTGGCTGCTGCTGCGCCGAACGACCGCGCCACGCGCTGGCACTCCGGGAGGACTGCTTCCGGCTCCGTCAGGTCGTCTGCACACCACAGGCGTCAATAACTAACTAACTAAGCTTAAACTACGGCTGGTGTAACCAGCGGAAAATAACTTGAACAGGATGTGTAACGTTAATAGTTTGATTTTGGTCGCGCCCTCGCCGGCGGGTACGGGCATTGTTACCTGATGGCTATTCACCCTGACGTCGTAAGCTTGAGCCTCTCGGTGGAGACATATATAAGGTGTTAACAATGAAATGTTAAGTTACTGAATACTAGGGAGACGAATTAAAACCACAGGATACGTGTTGTAAGGTGGTGGTGGTTATATTGAGAATGCTCTCGAATTCACAATAGAAACATCCATATAAGATTTAAGTACGGCGCCATCTATTGCAAATCACCCGAACTAACTAGCTATATAAGGAACGAAAGCGAATTATCTGATATGGTCAAGACAGATTTCGCTGTGTTATATTTATATCCCCCTGGCCACAGATTTGCGCATCGGCGGCGTTGGCGGCGACTTGCGGCGCAAAACTTGCCAGAACGTTAGTATTGTAACATTTTACGATATTTTGGAGCACTTTGCGTCACATGACTTAAAACGTTACTTTTACGTATTTTTAATCTTATTTGTGCTACATTACAGTGTTGAAGTTGTTTTCTAAGTAAAATAAGATAAACGTTACTTTTTGCATGAAAATTGAACGTTTTTTGTAAAAGTTGGGTAATTTAAAACAATTTCTTGATTTCGGTGTACATACATTTTTCTAGCGGGTTTTAGAAATGATTTTTTTTTTAGTTCTCTTATGTTAATTTTGACTATGGGTTACTAGCAACATTCCGCTGGTCGCCGCCGCCGCCGCGCGAAGCTGTGGCCAGGCCCTAACAGTTACCGATGGCGATGTGTGCGGTGAGCTCGACGTGGTGCGTGGAGAGTGCCCACGCGTGGACAGAGTGCACGTGGCGCACGCCCGGCAGACCGGCCAGCGCACCCACCAGCTCGCGGTACCTGACACATACACAACAACATATCATACATACATACCATGGTCCAAGAAAACAAGATCTTCCCATTAGACCACGTGACTGACACGAGCCTACGTCATTTTGCCTATTCATCCTTGTCGAATGCGTGTAATAGACAAGGACGAACAGCGCAAAATGTCGTAGGCTTGTGTCAGTCACGTGGTCTAACGGTTAGACCTTGTTTTCATTAAAGCTCGACCAAAGAAATAAGAAACCTTGCCATTGCGGAATTTCAATGGAACAAATTTTATAAGGAAAACTGTTGCCATATTAGTAAAAATATACACGTGGCGCCCCCAAAGCAGGTTTCTTATTTCTTTGGTCAGGCTTTTAACCACAGAATAAATAATAGTACTAGGTACAGAAGGCGCACTCTCTGATAGCAAACGTGCGAATTTAATTCTAGCTAGCACGCCACTAACGTTCAAATTACTTTGAACGCGTCGAACGTGACCCTGGCTGTCTACTGTTTGTCTGTATATGTAGGTGGGTGTGTCACTGTATGTATGTACGTATGTGTGGGTGGGTATGTGCCTGTATATGTGGGTGGGTGTTTACCTGTATATGTGAGTGGGTATGTGCCTGTACGTATGCATGTGTAGGTGCGTGTATGTGTGTGTGTGTGTGTCTCACCGGAAGTGCGTGGGCACGGCCTGCATGAGTATTCCGAGCGCGTCGCGCACCACGCGCGCGGTGGTGAGCAGCACCAACACGCCGAACACAAACGTGCACACCGGGTCAATGAACTGCGCGCTGGGCTGAAATATACACATACACATCAATAACACTTCATATATATCCCCACTGAGGGGCTCGAGATCTGTATAATTGATTTCTAATGTGTAACTTAACTGATTCATTTTATATAGATAGCCATTATTATGTATGACATTATATTTGCATGCCTAGTCAAGGTGGAATACTGCGACTTACTAAAAATGTAACATCTAAAATGTAAATTGTATTCTTGCAAACAAATATATTTTGAATTTGAACAAGCCTCAGTCGACAGCTGGCCCAGTTGCTTAATAAAATAGCCTCCGTGGTCGAGTGGTCAAAAGCTTGCCTGACGTTACAAAGGTGTCCGGGTTCGAATCCCGGTGAGGATTCATCGTATATCACTTTGTGAGACTTTCCCCAGTTTGGTTAGGACATTGCAGGCTGAATCACCTGATTGTCCGAAAAGAAAGATGATTCCGTGCTTCGGAAGGCAAGTAAAGCCGTTGGTCCCGGCTACTATCTACGGATATAGTCCTTATTGAGTGGTAAACCGCGGTTTTCGAGGTTAACCTACCTCACAAACCCTGGTGTCGGAATTATAGAACCGCTTTAGGCTTCTGACATGGCTCCAATGAGGACTATATCCGTAGATAGTAGCCGGGACCAACGGCTTTACTTGCCTTCTGAAGCACGGAATCATCTTTCTTTTCGGGCAATCAGGTGATTCAGCCTGCAATATCCTAACCAAAACTCTGTGAAAGTCTCACAAAGTGATATTTGTTCGACGAATCCCCACCGGGATTCGAACCCGGAAACCTCTGTAACGTCAGGCGAGCTATGACCACTCGACCACGGAGGCTATTTTAATATAACAACAACCCGCTGGTTGCGGTAAAAGATAAAACATAGCCGTGTTACGTGAACGACGTACCATAAACGTGTTAGTGCGGGAGCCGGGGGCCTAAACACCTACCTCATCGAGTACCCCAATATATATAATAGGCTATCTCTAGATCGTTAACCGTCACTTAAACACTGAAAAAAAAATGGTCTGCCAGAGCCGATCCTGCCGGGTCATCGAAATTTTTGACGCATTTTTTTCATGGAACTTACCTCATAAAGTACCCGAATGAAAGTGGTGGCATCAGTTAACAATTGATTAATTATGTATAAAAAAATTGGTCTGCCACTGCGCAGCCTGCCGGAAGTACTTGGCAGACGCCCTGAAATGTGCCCATCCGACACCCTATGACAAGTTTTGACCTGGCAGACCTTGTGATCCATTATCACAGGCATTTTGGTTATTTTTTGGCGTTGGTCCCATCGAGGTACTCGATGAGGTAGGTGAAGGGTGTCGGATGGGCACATTTCAGGGCGTCTGCCAAGTACTTCCGGCAGGCTGCGCAGTGGCAGACCAATTTTTTTATACATAATTAATCAATTGTTAACTGATGCCACCACTTTCATTCGGGTACTTTATGAGGTAAGTTCCACGAAAAAAATACGTCAAAAATTTCGATGACCCGGCAGGATCGGCTCTGGCAGACCATTTTTTTTTTCAGTGTTTAAATGTCGGTTAACGATCTAGATATAGCCTATTGGGGTACTCGATGAGATAGGTGAAGGGTGTCAGATGGCCACATTTCAGGGCGTCTGCCAAGTACTTCCGGCAGGCTGCGCAATGGCAGACTAATTTTTTTATACATAATTAATCAATGGTTAATTGATGCCACCACTTTCATTCGGGTACTTTATGAGGTAGGTTCCATGAAAAAAATACGTCAAAAATTTCGATGACCCGGCAGGATCGGCTCTGGCAGACTATTTTTTTTTTCAGTGTTGAAGTGTCGGTTAACGATCTAGAGATAGCCTATTGGGGTACTCGATGAGGTAGGTACTGTGGAGTTTGCATCAGTGCGTTTGCAAACTCCTTCTAAATGTAACTGGCGCTTTTGCCGGTATTCTAGAAAAACGATTTGATTTTAAGTTAGGAATCGTCTCGCATTAAAAAAAAGAATATTGTCATTATTATTATTGAGATGGTCTTGAAGAGATCAATATTACTTGGAAGAAAAATATAAAATATATACAAAGAATTCCCTCTTTCATTATATTAGGGAGTTCTTTAGTTTATTAGTTGGTGATTTCGTGTGGTCCATGATTCCCGTTACCTCCGTGAAGATAAGTTTCTGCCAAATCTGTTATTTATTTAAAAATAGGATTTTGCGAGTTGTTCTCCCTCTGCTGCTAAAAGTGCCCTGAAGTTGACTCTTTGACTGAAGAAGCCTTTCCCTGTAGAAGAACTGTGTTGGCAAATCTTCGTCTTCGCCCCGGTGTTTTGTATCCATACAGATGCAGTCGCTGAGCGGAAATTTCGCCACGTGAAAATAAGTGCCAATTATTAATGTTTTAAAAGATTTCAGAAAACAAACAAGTGATAAAAAACGAGGACTGAGCAAGCTGACCTATTATTTATTTGATGAACAATTCAATCGAAGGATTTTCATAGGATTTTATGTGGAGCGGGCAGAGCCCTGTTCCACAAAGCTAAGTGATATCGTCTATATTCTAAAGGAATAAAAAGTGTTTAAAAAAAAAGGAAGCTATGGCAAAGTTCTCCGGTACGAACGCCGACGTGACCTTTTTTTTTGACAATTTTGAAACCGTCGCTGCGATCAACTCCTGGTCAAGCAGTATCAAGAGTCTCGCCCTAGCGAACTATTTGGAGGGCCCCGCGTTGTCCTATTTCAACTATATTAAATCTTCTAAGTCCGAATATGACGACATCAAGAAGGCCATTATTGACGAATTCCCTTCCAGCATAAATTATTCGGAAATATTTTATAAAGCCAGACAGGATTAAAATGAACCTATATTAGATTTTATTTACCGTATTGAAGCTCTCGGATCCATGGCAAAGATCACAGATGATCATATTTTAGTTAAACGATGTTTAAGTGGTCTGAGTTTTTATTACAAAAAGACCCTGGCCGCACATGTATTTGCGAACCTAAAGGCACTTAAGAATGCCGCTCGTAACTTTACGGAACTGATGTCTCCTAATGAGACAAACTTAACATTGCCTGTTAAAATTGAAAACGTTAGTGTTGTGAATTTTAATACCCCTTCATACGCCGCTGGAGATATGGCGGACAATTTCTCCACTCCTACGAGGAACCTGGCGCCATCGAATGTGTCCACGCCAACTCGCGCCACGCCTGCCACCACGTCACGATCCTCCCCGCCGGCGTTTGCTTCAAACAGTGCCTACCAGAGCCCCAGCACACAAAACAGTGCTGCGACGCCACGTTACAATCTCCGAAGTGCTCCAAGAAGCTGGGCACCTTTCTCCAGGTCCCCAAACATGAATCGTCGCCAACAATAGGGACGACGTTGGATGACGAGAAGACACTTACGCGTCCCACTTCTACGATGTCGTCGATTGAAATAGAAGTTGCCGACACCAAGCTTCCAGCTATCATCGACACCGGAGCTTCTGTATCCGTGATATCGGAAGCCTGTTATAATAAATTAAGTTCTAGGTTATCTTTAAATATGTCGAACCCTGTTAATAAAAAAATTAAAGCTGTCAATGGGCATTGTCTAGAGACAAAATGCGCCGTTACCTTGAATATATTAATAAATTATGTAGTGTATAATCATTCATTTATTGTGATTAAGAAATTAGTTCCCGACTTCATTATTGGTTTGGACTTCCTGTCCATGCATAGGGCTTTGGTTGATTTTAGCTCGTGCTCACTCGTAATTGGAAATAGTAAAATCCATTTTTCAACTAATGAGGAAAATACTTTTTCATTAGATTTAATTCAAAACGAGTCTGTTTGTTTATCAGAGGCAGAATATATTTATTTTGTTACGTCTCCCGAGTCTTTAGACGAAAATTTGAGCTCAATGATTGCTCCACAGGTATCCACGAAGGATTCTATGTATAATATAGCGGAAACATTAACTTGTCCTCAAAAAAAGTTTTTATGTAATTTACTTTCGGAATTTGATGATAGATTTGCCTTCGACTCGAAAAATCTAGGCTCGTGCTCTCTTATGGAAGTAGAAATAAATACTACCGATGAGATACCGATACACAAACCTCCGTATAGGGTTTCCCATCAACAACATTCTGTGATTCGCGAACAAGTCTCGGAAATGTTGGAAAACGGTATTATTAGAGAATCGCGAAGCGCGTATGCCTCTCCGGTTGTCTTAGTTAAGAAACCTGATCAGACGTGGCGTTTTTGTGTTGATTATCGCGCTTTGAACAAAAAGGTAATAACGGACTCATATCCATTACCTAGAATTGATGATATAGTGCTCTATTTATCTGAAGCTAATTATTTTGCTGACGTTCCGGGATGCTGAACTTTGATGTGCTGTACGTGTTGACTCGTCATAATTTACGTTACTTGTATAATGAAGATACTAGATTCGCGCTACCCTGATTGATGTCAACTTAACTTAGGTTGAAATATTTAAGTGTTAGATAGGATGCGTGCGCCCTGTGTTTGATTGTTCGTTTGTCGTTGTTGGGCGTTGTTGCTTGCGTGTCCTGGTTTGGATTATTGATTATTATTAATATTTTTAAAACATTTTAATAAATTAATTCTTGGACGCTGGTTTCAACTTCTGATTTGACAGGTTGACTGTTACTCATTTTGTGACGCTGTTAGGACTAGAGTCTATTGGCTTATAGCCTCGATGTTTGGTAGTCCAACCTGATCAATGATGCGACTGTCTTTTGGGACAGGTTTTGGCATTCGTTTCTTGTGCAATGGTCTGGTTTGTTTGCTTGCATTGCACCAGGAAGCTGTTAGCAACAGACTTTGTTGACAGGTTGTTATGTTAAGTGTTTATTTTGCCCTGTCCACTTTTAGGTCATGAGTTTAGGGTTGTCAACTGTGTTAAGCGAGACAATTCTTGTGACCGCGGGGGATGTGGAGTTTGCATCAGTGCGTTTGCAAACTCCTTCTAAATGTAACTGGCGCTTTTGCCGGTATTCTAGAAAAACGATTTGATTTTAAGTTAGGAATCGTCTCGCATTAAAAAAAAGAATATTGTCATTATTATTATTGAGATGGTCTTGAAGAGATCAATATTACTTGGAAGAAAAATATAAAATATATACAAAGAATTCCCTCTTTCATTATATTAGGGAGTTCTTTAGTTTATTAGTGTACTTAGGCCCCCGGCTCCCGCACTATGTGTTAGATGTCCACACCACACATATTTTAATTTTGTTTTCATTACTTCATACTAATATTATAAAGAGGAAAGATTTGTGATTTTGTGTGTATGTATGTTTGTAATGAATAAACTCAAAAACTACTGTGTCGATTTCAAAAAATTGTTCACCATTACAAAGCTACATTCACCCTGAATAACATATTACCGCGGAAAATGTCTCGTTCCCACGGGAAAAACTGTTAACTCGTACGAGCCGCGGCGGAAAGCTAGTAAAACATAAAAGCATCAACTGAATAAGTTGTAATTTGTTGAAAAGAAATGATACTTACGTAGAACTTAATGATGATAGAAGCGAGCAGCACGCCGCAGCTCTGTATGAGGTCCCCGATCACGTGGATCAGCGCCGCGCGCAGGTTGATGTTCCTGCGCACATCACACAACACAACATACCGTTATAGATCACTCCATTCATTTATAACAGCTTTTAGATTTAGCGCGTCATACCACAGTAAAACCGGTAAGTCATCTTCATTCAAACGTGCCGCTGTCGTCGGTGTAAATGAGTGCGTCCGCGCCGCGTGCCATGTAGGCACGCGCTGTCACGCACACACTAGCGAAAAATAAAGGGGAATAAGGGGGCGGCAGTATGGGCTCAATGCAAGCGTGTGTGTGACGCCGCGTGCCTACACGGCGCGCTCACATTCAAACCGATGCGGCCAGTTGGTATGGAGATAACTTACTGTTCTGAGTCTACTGTGGTCACACAATAGCGCATTGAAGACTTGGGACCGTCTGACACACATGTATAAACTCCTAATTACAACCTTATTGTGGGATGCATTACGGTCGCATTTTCATTGCGGTAACGTAGTGAATTGGAATCAAAATGTATTATGTGATTTGTACTAACTACAACCTTAGTCTTTCTTAAAAGCTTTCGTACTATGGTTGTACTTTGACTGAGGTAAAAACCTCTTTTCCGTCCCATTTTTGAATCGTTCTATAAATCAATGTGATCACTCAATCAACAAGGTTAGTGGTTAAACCACGGGTACGAGAGTCACATAATAATGAGCATTATGCTTGCCTAATATTAATGAGCGTTTTGCTTGCCACACAGATTAGTTAAATGTTATGTTTATATCTGTTATTGTTATAATGTAAGCAAATAAACTTATTTTTATTCTATTCATTACTGTGTTTAATATAATGGCTGTCAGTATAGTTAACAACCTCGAATATCTAACCCCCTGGCCACAGCTTCGCGCGTCGGCGGCGGCGGCGGCGGCGGCGACTTGCGGCGCAAAACTTGCCAGAACGTTAGTATTGTAACATTTTACGATATTTTGGAGCACTTTGCGTCACATAACTTAAAATATTACTTTTACGTATTTTTAATCTTATTTGTGCTACATTACAGTGTTGAAGTCGTTTTCTAAGTAAAATAAGATAAACGTTACTTTTTGCATGAAAATTGAACGTTTTTTGTAAAAGTTGGGTAATTTCACGCCTTTAACAATTTCTTGTTTCGGTGATACTATTTTTTAGCGGCTTTTAGACTATGTTAATTTTGACTATGGGTTAATGGCAACATTCCGCTGGTCGCCGCCGCCGCCGCGTGGAGCTGTGGCCAGGCCCTAAGAATGTTCATGATGTTTAGCGATTATTTTGGTCAGTGTCTAAAACCGCTGAAATGTACGCGTACGTATCACCGAATCATTGTATGAAACATTACTGTCATTGCATTAATTAATTAAATATTGCCTGTGTGTGTGTGTGTGTGTGTATAGCACTCACTTGGTCTGGGCGGCGTGCACGGTGGGCACAGGTGTGATATCCTTCATGACGTAATCCCCGTTGAGCGACGCCGCCCCGTTGCTATGCTTGTGCTCGCGACTGCGCCTGCCCCATAGTCTGAACGGGCGCGCCTCGGGCTGCGAGTGGGCGTGGGCGTGTGCGTGGGCGTGGGCGTGGGAGTGGGAACACGCCGCGCCGCCGTGAGTGTGGTGATGGGCTGGAACGATGCGAGAAAAGTCACTGGCTATCAGATGCGTGAATAATGTGTTGCGACACTCCTTTTAAGGTCGGAGGTTGTCTAGATTATAGCTGTGATTATATTATAATGTGACACAAACTACATATTAGAATAGAATAGAATAGAATAGAATAGAATATACTTTATTGCACACCAGAATAAAACAGAACAGTTAAATTCACGAAAAAATATAAAGAAAGTGTACATGTAGGCGGCCTTATTGCTAAGTAGCAATTTCTTCCAGGCAACCTTAGGGTGAGGAGATTCGTATAAAGTGAGACGGGTCTGTGCAAACGTCATATAATACAAGGAATACAGAAATATTTAACATGCTGTACTTACTAAATACATACTATACTATATAAATATAAAATAATTACACTTTGTACCTACATACATACGCACTCTAAACAGACATACATATAATAATATATATATATAAATATAATAAACCTACATATATTAAATACCATACAATAAACCTACACAATAAATCATAGGATAAAAATAACCAAAGTTCACTAAGGATAGAAGCAAAAAGTATCACGAGGAGAGAGAAAGGAAATGGGCTTTCAGCTTACTCTTGAAAGAGTCAAGAGAAGGAGCTTGTCTTAATGACACAGGAAGAGAGTTCCACAGCTTGATAGCTTGAACTGTAAAAGAACATGAATAGAAATGAGTCTTATGAGAAGGTAAAGATAAAGTGAGTTGGCGAGAGGGACGAAGCGTACGATTGTAAGTTATAGATTGGTATTCAAACCGTTCTTTGAGATAAATAGGAGTCGAAGGATTAAACAAAATAGAATACAAAAGAGAGAGAATGTGGTAATTCCTTCGATTTCTGATACTAAGCCACTTTAGCTGGGTTCTGAAGGAGGAGACATGATCGTACTTTCGAAGATTGAAGATGTATCTAATGCATAGATTTTGAAGGCGCTCGAGTTTATTGAGCATCTCTTCTGTAAGGTCCGGGTAAGATGAATCAGCGTAATCAAGGATAGGAAGGAGTAAAGTCTGTGCAAGAGAAATTTTCGTACAAGTCGGCAAAAGATTACGCAACCGTTTCAGCGAGTGATAAGAAGCAAACACCCTCCTGCTAACCTCAGTAATTTGCGGTTTCCAGGAGAAAGTCCTGTCAAACAGGACACCAAGATTTTTAACGGTGATACTGAAAGGCAGTTGTACACCATCGAAAACAACAGGCGTTAAGCAATCAAAGTCTACTCTAGAAATAAACCCTGGGCTACCAATTACAATAACTTGCGTTTTCTTTGGATTTACCGTGAGACCATAAGAGCGACTCCAATTCGATATATGTTCCAGGTCAGTGTTAACAGTCCGCACAGCTTTTGGAAGCTCGCTAACTGTTGCTTGGGAATATATTTGGAGGTCGTCTGCATACAAATGGTAAGAAGAAGTAAGAGAAAGAGTGATCCGATTAATAAAAATTGTGAAGAGAAGAGGGGACAGTACGCCACCCTGCGGTACGCCAGCAGATGTCCCGCACCAAGAGGAGAAGCATTCTTCAACTTTGATGCGCTGCCTACGCCCATACAGGTAACTATGAAACCAGTCAATAGCTGTTGGAGATATGTTAAGAGAGCGCAACAGCCCCAGCAAGATATCAAAATCCACAGTATTAAAGGCGTTACTAAAATCTAGCAGCGCTAGCACCGTGAGCTCTTGATTATCCATACCCCGACGAATATCATCAGAGATCTTGATAAGTGCAGTAGTCGTACTATGACCGGAACGGAAACCGGACTGGAAAGGATTTAGTAGGTTATTAGAATTGAGAAACTGGTTCAGCTGACGATGAACCAGCCGCTCTAGGACTTTGGATAGGAAAGGCAGAATAGAAATAGGTCTATAATCAGAGAAAGAAGAAGGCTTAGCCTTCTTCGGGAGAGGAATAATCTGCGCTTCCTTCCAGGTAGTTGGAAAAACGCCAGAGGAGACAGAGTGGTTAAGTATCCTGGTAATAACCGGAGTGACGATGTCTATGATAGGAACGATCATATTACGACTAATGCAATCGCTACCGACGGCATTCGAGGAAATGGAAAATATGCTCTTCTTAACATCACAATCAGAAAATTGACGGAAGGTAAAAGCGGGAAAGTTAGGGGTTGGCTGCAGAGAAAGAGAGTTTAAAGTATTTTTCTTAATATCAACATCAATAGTTGAGGCAGATGAGAAGTGAGTATTTAAATCATTTAGGTTAATATCTTTATGGACAGAATCACTACGTGACTTACGGCCAAGCCCCAATGTACCGAGAAACTTCCAAACTTTGGAAGGATCGCCGTTGAGCACATTAACATGAATATGGCGTCTTTGAGCGTCCCTTACCATTGTATTACAGCGATTTCTTAGGGAAATATATTTCATTAAATTTATTTCATATTATAACACTATACTGCGACAATATCGCAAAATCACAAGTTTTAATTATTACAAAGGTATCCCGAAATATTGTCATTCGCAAATGACCGTTAACCCTTACGAAAATAAAGTTTTCTATGGTGGAACATTTCTAGGTCTTCATCGGTGTGTGGTGTGATGACGTTCAACTGTTTCAGAGCTACGAGAATACCTGGCGCAGTATGGCATTTGTGTGTCTGGTTAGACGAGATATAATCCCGAACATAAACACACAAGCCGGAGAAGTTACCCTATAACTCAAATAAAAACCTTTTTAACTTATCAGGAGTATGACACTCACACACAAACATACACATGTCAACATTCATGTCACACACTTACACACAGACGCCTACACTGAACAGCCCCCGTAGTAATATGTAGGTGCTATGACAAAAGTTTGTCGCACATTTAACTGTTCAAAAGTTGCGAGAAACTCGCCATATTGAAATATCCTCCAATAGGATAAGAGAATACGCACGACAAAATTATGTCTGTCACGCGTGGACGGGCATGTGGCCAGCTCTATTATTTCTGTTTGTCTTGTGTTTGATGATAGAATTATTGAGTTCCTTCGGCCGTTTTCCACAGTCCAATCAATGTTACCTTAGTGTTAAACTTGCCAACTATGGACTGCCTGACTTCCACTCTCAAACTCACTCTATGGTAATGGTAAAAGCGGGCTGATTTCCGCAACTCGACGTCTAAGGATGCGTAGCGAGGAATGTGTTTGTAAAGAACCAATAGAAACGCTCCATTTACCTGGCCTCGATCACAGCAGCGATTCTATTGGTTCTTTACAAACACATTCCTCGCTACGCATCTTCGCTCATCTCTGGTGGAAACGCAGCTTTATGCGCCAACTCACACTAACAAACACAAACCCACACTACTAGCTAGCTAACAGATAGCCAAATTTTTTAACTCGCCAGAAAAGATAATTTTAATGACTTAATTATGTGATGTAACATCCAAAAGTTAAAAAATAAATTCTTTGAACACTCACCGATATCGGAGCCGCACCCGTGCAGCACTATAGCCAGCACGACGTTGAAGCCGACGCCGGCGCCGGAGACCAGCATCATGATGTCGGGCTGGATGTCGTACTCTCCCGAGTGTAGCCGCAGCGCCGCCACCCACACGAACACGCCCGTCAGCGCCCAGATCAGCAGCACCGATACCATCGCACCCAGCACCTCTGAACAACAACCAACTCATTATTACATAACACTAAATTAAAAAATTTAATAACCCCCGACACAAAACCGTTACTTGATCCTTTCAACCACTAGAAAAGAGCTGATAATCTTCAAATGGCTGAAGATATTTTCTCGGATCATAGCTAAGAACATTCTCGATTGTGTCACCTTACAAACAAAAAAAACTAGATCAAAATCGGCGCATCCGTTTAGGAGCTACGATGCCACAGACAGACAGACAGACAGACACACACGTCAAACTTATAACACCCCTCTTTTTCATCGGGGGTTAAAAATATCAGATTATTGAGAAGACAGATGTCCATGGGAATAAAGTTGCTTGAGTTGGCTATTAATATAATTTAATTTATTAAATATATTGTACCTATAACATTACATATTAAAAAAATATAATTTTTAAAAGATGCGACGCTTGTGGTGTTTATTCGGCGAGCTCTTCTCCACAAAAGACCGCACATTTTGCTTTGCTGAACTCGCCACTAAATGTCAATTTATTTGACTTAACTAAGAGATCTAATTAAAGTGTCCAACAGTTAAAAATAAATGATTTTATTTCATTTCATTATTATAAAAATCCATGGGATTAGTTTGCTTGAGAGACAGGCTTTTTCAATTTCTTTTATTACATAAATTGTATAAAATAATATATGTTTGTAAAAAATCTAAAAAATATTTTGAAAAGATGCAACGCCTGTGGAGTTTTTAGTGGAGGACAGCCTATTTCTGAACTCGCCACAATAGAATATTATGTAACTGACTTAACTAAGTGAAGTAAATTTCCTAAAGTTAAATAAATACTTTAAACTTGTACGGGATTTCACGGAATATTTAAAGTACTGTATCTAGCATTAATGCTAAGTAGAAATCAGTTTGACGATAAAGTGACGATCTGCGAAAGTGGTTGGCAACGGGTGGATGCGTGCGGCCGAAGATCGGGCCAAATTGCGCACTTTGGGAGAGCATAGGCCTCTCGCAGTGGACTGCCGTAGGCTGTTAATGATAAGCTAAGGTCAGTGGATGACACGACCGATCACTACACTAGAATGACGCTGAATGTTTACGGAGCTCCGCAAACCTTAGGCACACCCGAACCCGACCCGCCCCGCCCACATGCCACTTCCTCTAAGGCTGCTGAAAGGGACGCAATTATGCATTTGTATCTCATTCTAACGTATAACTGCGCCCTCTTCGTCTTCTGTCTCCCATGAAATAGGTGCCTTAATAGTGTTAAACTAAACGAGACATGCCAAATACGAGAGTGTAGAGGTATTGGCCTATATTCGTGTTGTCTCAGCCTTTCGGCAAAACTCCAGTGTAGAGTGGGCTTTATAAATGTTCGGTGGAGTGTACAGATGTTGTGGTGTGTGGTGGTGTGTAGCTGACCTGCGCGCTTGTAGCCGTAGGACATGTGTGCGTCGGGCTGCCTGCGCGCGCAGTGGATGGCGAGCAGCGCCAGCGCGAACCCGCCGCAGTCGCTGAGCATGTGCTGGCTTCTGTACTTGTACTACAGATGGTGTGTAGCTGACCTGCGCGCTTGTAGCCGTAGGACATGTGTGCGTCGGGCTGCCTGCGCGCGCAGTGGATGGCGAGCAGCGCCAGCGCGAACCCGCCGCAGTCGCTGAGCATGTGCTGGCTTCTGTACTTGTACTACAGATGGTGTGTAGCTGACCTGCGCGCTTGTAGCCGTAGGACATGTGTGCGTCGGGCTGCCTGCGCGCGCAGTGGATGGCGAGCAGCGCCAGCGCGAACCCGCCGCAGTCGCTGAGCATGTGCTGGCTTCTGTACTTGTACTACAGATGGTGTGTAGCTGACCTGCGCGCTTGTAGCCGTAGGACATGTGTGCGTCGGGCTGCCTGCGCGCGCAGTGGATGGCGAGCAGCGCCAGCGCGAACCCGCCGCAGTCGCTGAGCATGTGCTGGCTTCTGTACTTGTACTACAGATGGTGTGTAGCTGACCTGCGCGCTTGTAGCCGTAGGACATGTGTGCGTCGGGCTGCCTGCGCGCGCAGTGGATGGCGAGCAGCGCCAGCGCGAACCCGCCGCAGTCGCTGAGCATGTGCTGGCTTCTGTACTTGTACTACAGATGGTGTGTAGCTGACCTGCGCGCTTGTAGCCGTAGGACATGTGTGCGTCGGGCTGCCTGCGCGCGCAGTGGATGGCGAGCAGCGCCAGCGCGAACCCGCCGCAGTCGCTGAGCATGTGCTGGCTTCTGTACTTGTACTACAGATGGTGTGTAGCTGACCTGCGCGCTTGTAGCCGTAGGACATGTGTGCGTCGGGCTGCCTGCGCGCGCAGTGGATGGCGAGCAGCGCCAGCGCGAACCCGCCGCAGTCGCTGAGCATGTGCGCCGCGTCCGACATCACCGACAGACTGTCCGCCATGTAGCCGCCGATCAGCTCGCACAGCTACAATGCAACAATACTCACTCTATACCATGCTCCAAGAAAACAAGGTCTAGCACTCCCACCACGTGACTGACACGAGCCTACGTCATTTCGCCTGTTCATGCTTTTCGAATGCGTGAAATAGACAAGGATGAACAGCGCAAAATGACGTAGGCTTGTGTCAGTCACGTGGTCTAATTGTAATACCTTGTTTTCTTGGACCATGCTCTATACTATACTATACGAGCGTCGGTGGCAAAGTGGCTAGGGCTGTTCACTTCCATTCGGAAGTTCGCAGGTTCAAGCCTCGGTACGTAGTACGTACGTACCTACCTACCAATGTGTTTTCGGTTTTCGAATTCATATGTACGGTTTTCGACGCTCTTACGGTCATTATTTTTAGTTTATTATTTATTTATTTATTATGTTCAGCTGAGTCTGAAAACAATCAAAGAAAATGGTCCTAAAAAAGAGGCTGATTACTCAAAACACAACAAATCCTAGTACAGATGATCTCACGAGTGCACGCGAGCCATACTTGTGTGTGCATATTGTCTTTGTGTGCTTAGCGCTCAGTCACAGATTACTACATAGTTACTACACGTAACAGACACTTCACTCAGTAGATAATTTCCATTACCTTCTGCTTTAATAGCCTACTCCGTCGCGCCAGCAACCGCTGCATGCTAAAGTGTGCCTGAATGCTCAAACGTATACGAGTAGTTGTGATTGCCTGGATATTATTATGTTATTGAGAAATGTGAATATGTTTTATAAATTTTTTTTTTTATAAAATGGTGCTAACTGTGCAATACGTCTAGATAAAATATAATTATAGAAGTCAGTGTGTGGGTAAAATAAAGAATCTTTAAAAATTACATGTTTTATTTTTATTTATGAATTTCTTAGATTATTTTGTTCGAATCATTCTGAAGTTTTCTCCTTTTTAATTTCCGACACTTTTAATTCTTTACTAAGTCTTCTTTTCCTTGGTGTATTCGATGAAGGTGCAGTTGACGTCTGAGTTTGTTCAGTTTGACTACTGTGAGATGTCTGCGCCTTCTCCGGATTTGTTTCAGCGCGTTTGACGGTACCGGCTGATAGCATCTTAATATGAGAATGTTTGGTTTGTGTCGATATTTCTTTACATTTTGGTTCAGTTCCGGCACTTGAAGTAGTTGGTAGAGGTGGCAGCAGTTTTGTAGGCAAAGCGTCAGCTCGTAATTGCGGTTTATGAATAATCACCGACTTTTCAAAATGAAGACAACACACGTAATGACTTCTTGGCTTGGTGTTTGGCCTTGCTAAGTCGGGCCTGCCAATAATTTCAGTCCATATTTTGCGCCTGAAAAAAACCAAAAATAATGAAATAGGACAGGTCTAATGAAGGACATCGGTACCTAGATAATCCTTTGCAATATAATTATTAATTTATAATAACTTCAAACATATTTAATGAATTTTTCTTTACATAAACATTTACTTATATATCACTACATAGTATAAAATAAAGTCGCTTTCTCCGTCCCTATGTCCCTATGTCCCTATGTCCCTTTGTACGCTTAAATCTTTAAAACTACGCAACGGATTTTGATGCGGTTTTTTTTAATAGATAGAGTGATTCAAGAGGAAGGTTTATATGTATAATACATGCATAATATACTGAAGTATAACCCACAATAACCATTTTCCCGTGCGGAGCCGGGGCGGGTCGCTAGTTTTTTATAAATTGCATTAAACCGAATCACCCGTGTTTGTTGGTTTACTTTTTACACACGAAACGCGCTCGATATCTACAACGTAAACATGCATTTAGTTTAGTCACAGAATATAATATAATAGTACTAGGTTAGTATAGAATAGATAAATTTTACTTCAGCTAACTGTCAACAGATGGCGTAGTTTCCATTCCATACAAAATCACGTTTAAACGCTCTCGAGAGCGCGTTTATTTTGGTTACAAAACTCGCACTCGCACTTGTAGGTATTTGTAAATCTGTGTCTGAAAGACAAGCTAATACTAGTTACCTATTGTTTGAAACGACAAAAAAATAGTAATACTTAAATTACTTACCTTTCTTCATTGGCAGGTAAATGGAAAAATGCTAGGTGTTTATCCCTTCGTTTACTTGATCTGCACCCATCTACAGCACATAAGGCACCAGTCCCAGTCCTGGGACTCCCAGACGACGACATCGTATGTACGCGTACGAAGAACGAATGAAACGATTAAAAATATTAAAATTGAACAACGTGCTTGCGCTTCGCTTGCAAAAACCGCACTGAATTTGGTCCGCTAACGGCCCGAGACCGCTCGGGCGCGGTCGGGCGGTGGTCGGGCGTAGGTAGGTAATTATAGCGCGCAAGTACATGGAGTGGAGTGAAGACGACGGGGGGAGGCCTGGCTGGGTTTAGTAGAACGCACACAAGAGCGCGTGTCTATACGCACACAACTACAAGTATGGCTTGCGCTTGCCTGTATGAGAATCAGTGTGAATTGTAAACAAGTACTACCTACATACTAATACCTAATGTTACTTGAATAAGACTTTTTACTTTTTTTTTTACAAACTACGGTGTAGAAGGGTAATTCACATTACACACCAGCCAGTCAAGTACTCAATCTAAACTAAGTAAATTTCACACAAAAGCCTTAAATACTAGCTTTCCGCCGCGGCTTCGCCCGCGTTAACAGCTTTTTCCGTGGGAATGAGTCATTTTCCCGCGGTAAAAGGTAGCCTATTGTAGCTTTCTAATGGTGAAAGAATTTTTGAAATCGGTTCATTCGTTTTTGAGTTTATTCATTACAAACACACACACACATCTTTCCCACACAAATACAAATTTTTCCTCTTTATAATATAAGTATGATTTACCATGAAGAGTCCGCACAAGACGAGCGCGGTGAGCAGTTGCGGAATGGCGCTCGGCGGCTCGTTGTGCACCTTCCAGTGGCAGTGCTCCGGCAGGTCCGCTTCCGCGTCCGCGCCCACCGCCACTTCCGTGTACGCATCCTGCAACGGACACAAGGCATACGTACTAAACTAAACATCTGTTACTGTACATGAATGAAATTATAGGAGCTAGTTGCTTTGGGAACGTTACGAACTAGGAGAACTTTTTGTTTCATACCGTTTTGAAATAAGGCAACACATTTTTAACTACACTGATAAAGTATTATTAGCCATTAGTTCGTTATTTTCTGCCCCTTTGTAGCGATAGATGGCGATTAAGGGCGCCATCGGAGGGGGCACCTTATTCGTCAGCTTACTGTACGTAAATAAACACTTTACATTTACATTATATACTTTATTGTTATTGAGTGGATTTCGAGGTTAACCTACTACTAAAATACGTGCATAAAGGAATTTATTTTATACATTATTCTGGAACAATTCATTTGTATCGTGAGGAAGAAGATATTCGAGAAGAAGAGCTTGTTTTAGGGTAGTGTATGAAGTTGATAAATTCCTGAAAACATATAATATTATTGCGTCACAGTCACAGAGATAAAAAGGACCCAAATAATCAAAAAATAAAATGTACGCATGCGACAAAATTAATCAGGTACGATTCTTTAAAATAATTTACCAAAGTTATTTACCTACATTTTATAGTTTGTTACATATACTTCGTCCCACATAATATAAGCGGGGTTTCTGTGTAAAGGTATATGATACCCTATTCGTAACTCTGCAACCTTTCCCAACCCTTCACTTAGTGGAGGCCGGGCCAATATGGGTCTAATGGCTAACAGGCCTGATTTATGTATGACGCCATTATTTACGTCGCCGCCGCGCCGCCGCGCCGGTCGTGCACACGAACGCCATATGACCGGGCTATCGAAGGATCAACTTCTAAGCGGTTTTGAAACTTCGTAGGTTACTCGCTATCGTAGCTGTATACTAACTAAGAGATCTCCACACAAGCGTCTTCGAAGCGACGCGACACGACGCGACGTCGACAACTCCGCGGTAATGGGTTGATCACACGTAACGAGTAGAGTGGCGAGACAGCAAATGGTCACTGGGCCGAGAGAGTCGGCCAACCGAGTCGCTGTTCACACGTATTTACAAAAGTGGCGAGACAGTTCAGTTTGATGCTGTTGATTGTCGTGTACAATGGATCGCAGAAAACCTGATTTTTATTTTATTTTCATTTCTTATTGCATTTAGGGCTGCATTACACTTGACTTTGTTTTTATATACAGGTGACGAAAAATTCCATAAACATTCGTGTATTTTTTAACACTGTATGAATTTAATTGTCGTTTCTAATGTCCATTTCACATTATTCCACATACTACTAGCCATTTTTATTGAAAAAAACTAAAATAACAAAAATAAATAAACACACGCTGCTCGGTACAAATTGAACGAGTGGCGAGTGGCCAACCGAGTGCCTGTCCACACGTGCCGAGCGGGATAGCGAGTGGCTGCGGGGGCTGAAGAATGAAGCGGGGGGGGGCACTCGGCCGAGCAAACAAATCATGATTCTAGGCGCTGTCTCGCCGTTTTGGCTCGGCCGAGCACTCGCCAAAGTGTTCATACGTAACAACCACTCGGCCGAGTGCACTCTCTCGCCACTGTACTCGCTACGTGTGATCCACCCATAAAGTATCGCAACGCAACGCAAGCGCTGCGTTTTTTTTGCGAACACAATGGGCTCAACTCTGCCGTGGCCACCCGTGGCCGCTAAAATCTCTAAATTTAAGTTGTTGGTCTCTTTCATTCATATGGGAATCGAAAAGGATGGGGAGATGAATTAATTTAATTTTGAATGAATGATATTTAAAATAAGCTGCGCAGCTGTCAAATTCAGCGTAATTTCGTCGGGATGTTTTTAAATTCCTGCTAAATTACGCGTGAAATCGATGTTTGACGTGTCTAAATGTAGGTTGGCAATCACCTGTCCCTTTTCGTTCTTAAGAACGTGAAAGAGACATAACAATTTAAATTTAGATATTTTAGCGGCCACGCAGAATTGAGCCCAATATGTTTTGTTTTACTCGCCTTGCTGCCTAGTAGGAGCTGTCGCGCTGGCGGCGGCTGGAGTCGCGTGTCGCCGCGCGGACGCTGGCACGACTACGATACGATGCTTGAAAAACGCTAGTGTGGAGGTCTCTTAATGTCAAAATCGTATACCTTCGTAGTCTAGAATATTAAGAACAACCTACACTAACTTTTTTTAGGATATTTTATGGATTGCCTGGTAGAAATAGCTATCTTAGCAATGAAGTTGCTTATTATATAGTACACTTTTACCGCTGTGGACTGTTCATTCCTGGTGTGAAATAAAGTAATTCTATCTATTTTTCTTATTTACTTGCTTGAGTAGGTACCTACCTATAAGTATGAATACGTCTTGAATACGTAATACGTAATACAAAAGTTCTTAACTTAAACAATTTCAAATTCTCCATGAATTTGCATGTAGGTAACAGTCGATTCCCTGACATATTAAGGTCAGAGGGTAGCTGAAACCGAAGATTTTCTTTTTCAGATAAATTGTTTATGCTGACTATTAAATTTAGTCAGTTATTTATTCTATTTAGAAATCAATAAAATTAAATGAAATGTAATTCAAGTATGGTAAATGCGCGTGTGCAAGTGATTCGTTTCAGATATAATTTCTGCGTTCATGAGACGTCAAAGAGAATGCCATGTCGAAATGTGACAAAACTAATCTATAATATATGGCTGTTCCCGCATTTCTCGAGAGAAACTTTATTTTCTTACTAGTAGCTGTTCGCCCGCGGCTACGCCCGCGTTGTTATTTGACTTTTCCGTGCAGTTTCCCGTAGGAATGAGACATTTTCCCGCGGTAAAAACTATCATACAAAATTTAATTTAAATCAGTCCAACAGCTTCGGAGATTAGCCCGTACAAACAGACAAACAGAGAAACAAAATTTGAAAAGACATTTGGAATATATTTACTTTTAATCAAAGCGGTCACACACAGGTCATTATTTTTAAAAGCTTTTATTTAACTTGCAATGTATGTATGATATGATGTATGTAAGTTTGTTCGGGTGGAATCTTTGAACTCAATTTTGAAGTAGATATCTTCAACCGATTGAGCTGAAATTTTGCATACACGTTTAGTTTGGATGACAGTGCACGATATGGTATATGACGTCACTCTAAATCCAATATGGCGGGCTATCCAAGATGGCGGAGTAGTTGTTTTTAATGCACTTCTACAATATGGGTATCAAATGAAAGGGCTGGTTAAGAGTAACTTGAAAAATAATGTAACGTGCGATAGCTAAAAAGTTAAAAATAAATTAAATGCAAAAAAACTTTTTTAAAAGAAGCTTTTATTTCAACGCTCTAAAAAGAAGAAAATAATTTTATCCTTAAAATTTTTAACTATCAATTTATAACCTCATTTTATATACAATTCATATGATCATAAAAGCTTGTCGCGAGGTTTGATTACCTACCAATATTTAGTAAATTGTAATTGAAAATAAAATAAACTTAGGTACTATTTTATTTACAAATCGCGCGACAAGCTTTTATGATCATATGAATTGTATATAATGAGGTTATAAGTTGATAGTTAAAATTTTTAAGGATAAAATTATTTTCTTCTTTTTAGAGCGTTGAAATAAAAGCTTCTTTTAAAAAAGTTTTTTTGCATTTAATTTATTATTTATTTAAGTGTCACAGGTTACTTATTTAATTTATTTACATCTACGTTAAATATAACTTTGCAGTTCGTGGCACAACGTTGACGATTTCACGAGGCGAGGCACGAGGAAAATCTCAAATTGTTCCATGTGCTCAGCCAGTCATTAAACTAAGTGGAGCCTCGCGGGTCGACTTAGCAACGAGAGCTTAATTTGAAATGTGCGGGCGGGATTGCCGGCGCATAAACAACTCATTTTCCCGCCATAATTAACTCGCATTTGAGCGGCATTTCAGCGCTTAGATTAGATTTATGCTAATATCGCGGCGGCTAATATGAACAGGAAAGCGGGGAAGGGATAACGAAGAAAAAATGCGGGAGCTGGCAAATACTGGCAGGTTTGACGAGAGCGGAATACGGCGGATGTTTTTTGGAATAGAAAAAGAGAACTTCCGGGCGACAAAAAAAGTGAGATTTTTAATACTTTCCCACTTTTTTTATAAAGGCTAGAAACCACCAGTACAACATCCATCATATCTATCTTGTAACGTGTCAGCGAGGTTACAATAAAATTATGTGTAATTATAAAATAGTAATAAAATAAACTTTTTACTAAAAATAAAAATGCAGAGAAAAAAGTAATAAGTAGGTAGTAAATATTATATTATTACTTTTTGTCCTTTTTGGACCGTCCAATAGCATCTCATACCGGTAGTCAAATGTGTACATACAATCCAATTTGGATCATAACGTTTAATTTATAAAATTAAAAGTTTGCAAGAAGTGAATTTGCAGAATGTTGGAAGTTGGAACCTAAATACGCGGTTGTGCGGTAAACTGTAAACATTTAGGTTGTGTGAACGCTAAAAGAGGTAAAGTATGTAAATAATGGGAGCAAAAACCGAAACAAAAGAGCAGGGCAAGGCTCCCAGCTCCGCGCCTCCGTCCTTGCAATGTTATCAACGCGCTTGACCGACTAGAGACGCCGCCCGCGCCTGCTTGCGACACGCTTTTATTGTTCCACTACATTTTCACGGTACAATTGTTTTTGGACATTTTCCCTCGAGAAGTAAAAACATGACGTTCATAAGGTTTTTGTTTGGGTATGCTTATACTATAATGCCACCTCAATTTTAACCTTATACCCTCAACATAAAGTCTAAAACGAATGAATTTTATAAAATGGTTTTTTTTTAATAGTGAAAAAAATGTAGTCAGGTGGTTGGTGATGTTGTTAACTGTTTAGTTATGTTTATGCAATCAAGAGTTACTTAAAAGTTTAATATAAAAATAACTTTTATCACCTTATCGCCGGATGCGGGTAACCCGTTGTAGAGATTCTTGGTATGAACACAGATTACTAAATTATGGACATCTCAAGCCCACATTATGATGATAATAATGCCCGTACCCGCCGGCGGGGGCGCGGCCAAAGCCAAAAACAAAACTAATAATCAGAGACGGAGCCCCTCAGGTGTCTCGTGATCTCGTCTCCTTCACGATGCGATGTTTTCCTGTATTAACGCGCTAGGCCTAGGTCCGAGGCTCCCTCGAGCCGCCCCTAGACGCGTTGGCACATGACTATTTTGGGTTAGAGCCATCCGCTCCCCCGCAAGTCCGGTGAAGCTTGATTCGTCGTACTTTTTCGACTCAAGCATAGTTCAATTTTAAAAAAAACCATTATGCTGGTGATATGGTAATGATGATCATAAATTACCACGTCCATACATTTAAGTTCTAAATCCTTTGGTGGATAAATTGTATACGTTATTATGAATGAACAACTCATTACCACAGATTAATAAAAAGATGCGTTACGACTGCCTTACGAATTTGGTGCTAAGTAAACATTTGGATATAGGTAATTAATAGGGATGCCTCGATACGCCTTTTTGCCGATACGATACCGATACCGATACTCTTATAAAAATATCGGCGATACTGATACCGATACCGATACGCTTATTGAATTTAAAATGGAAGGTAGAATAAATAAAACACAATTAACTAATAGTTTTAGTAATCAAAATTAACATTTATAAGATTTTTATTTAAAAAACAAAGTATTATTAAGTTTTGCGGGAAAAGACGATTTCGCAAGTCTGTTTGAATAAGACCTGCGGTGGAAAATAGTCGCAGATGCGACAGAACTCATTTGGAAACTAAAGTACTTCTGCGCCATTTTTTCAAGTTTGGGTATAAGACGTCATGGCGCCAGAAAACGAACGACGAAAGTATCGTTGAATCTGCCATAAAAATATCGCCGATACCGATATATCGGCAAACCCGAAGTATCGCCGATATATCGGTATCGGTATCGGTATCGGATGCATCCCTAGTAATTAATACATTAAACACCAGATTTTAGACATTTCTTTTTGAACAGATACCATCTGTTAGTTTATTAAAGCGGCCGATATTTTTTGGCATTTTCAGAGCTGATCCAGAAGTAAGTGTACATATTATCGTGTCGATGACAAATAAAGTTATTGTAGTCTAGGACGTTGCAGTTAAAAATCGGATTTAGCTTCAAATGAATAGGTCTGAGGTCTGATGTAACCGTCATGTAACACATAATCCGTTATTAATATTTAAAGCTGTGCGCTTGTACATACAATAAAAGGCAAATCTTGGCTCACTCACATTAACGGGCATCTGGATTTTGGCGCGCCACCAACCCATTTCTAAGCGGATCTCTTCGTCACTCGTACTTAAATTAAATAATAAAATTATACAGAGCTGTTATCGCGGCGAAACGACGTGGAATGATTTTTATTTTCGACTGAGGGTAGTTCAAGTGAAAGGTTTAATGTCGTTAAAAATGTACCAGACGCGACACCTTCTGACAACAGCATAAAATGTAGCACTGGTGTGTTGTACATTGACACTATTAAATGTTGTGCATTATTGTGAATACATTTTGATCTTCAAAATATTGTTGTTTCGAGTCGAAAGAGTCTTATCCGAGTTTTAAAATCAATATTTATGTCTAATAAAAATTTTAAATTTATAATATTGATTCAACTAAATGTAACATGCTTCATAAACAACCTCATATATTTCTCTCACAGAGTAATTTACGATTTTTATAAAGATATTTATTTAAAACCCTTTATTTTTTTACTTACATGATGTTATGGATACTTGAACAATATTCAGTAAGCATAAGCTTTATTCGTACCAAAATATATCGAGACTAGATCAAAGTCATCGGGTCACAGGACTAAATTATAATCCCAACGTTCGTTAGGCAGAAGGCTTTTAGGGGCTTAAATATAATATCTACGGGCTTTTGTTTCAAGTCAAGTTTCATCTATTTTAATCTGACGGTGAAATTATAATCTTCACAGAAGCGAACGTCGAAATTAAGTTCTGTACAAACGGATTTCGCGTAGTTTCTTACTTCAAATTAAAATTCAAATATTTTTATACTTTTTGACTAGTCATACTAATATTATAAAAAGAAAAGATTTGTATTTTTGTGTGTAAGTATGTTTGTAATGAATAAACTCAAAAACTACCGATTTCAAAAATTCTTTCACCATAAGAAAGCTACATTCACTCTGAGTAACATAGACTACCGCGGGAAAATGCCTCATTCCTACGGGAAAAACTGTTAACGCGGGCGAGCCGCGGCGGAAAGCTAGTTTGTTATAAAAGTAACTCTGTCTGTCTGTTTGTGACGCTTCCTTTCACACCAAAAGCACTGAACCTATTTTGATAAAACTTGGTACATAGATAGAAAAGACCTTAAAGAGAGGCACTGGCTACCTTTTATCGCGGGAAAATACCTCATTCCCAAGGGAAAAACTGTTAACGCGAGCGGAGAAGACTCTGTTCAGTTTGTCAGTTTTTTGTTTTACTACCTAGTAAAACTGCCATTGTAGCATTAGCCAAATCTTTTATAGAAACTTGAGGGATCGTTATAGAGAGTATTCTATAATATGGAGTGAAGACGAAGAAGAAGAAACAACCTGATCACAACATTATTTAATATTAGTATTAACATAATAATGAAATTATTCAAAATTGCATTTAATATAGTCTATTATCTTTGCCTGTTGATTTTCGCTCTGCCAGAATTCGCCTCGTATTTTCTTAAGTATTTTATCCATGTTTTGGATTATGGTGGGATCATCTTCATTTAACAATAAAAATCTTTCTAATAGTTTTGCGGCATTAAGCGCTTGCCCAACTGTGGGTGGTGATTCAGAATCGTCTTCTTGACTACACGAAGAAGATTCTTCAGTTTGATTTCTTTTCTCGTAAGTTTTTAAATAAGTAATGTTTTTATCACGAAAAGCGCATGTGGCCAGATCCTGATCTATATTTTCGTATAATTGTAGATCTTCGTTACAATTTACTGGCATGACTGGTATGTCCTGTGATAGACTGTCATCACTATCAAACTGCTCCGTTTTCACTATCTGGCTGTCACAAAGACCAGCTTGACGAAATGAATGCTGTATTGTTGCAGGTGTTACCTCTTTCCACGCCTTCGATATGAAGTTCACGGCTTTTAGCATGTCGATCGAGGTCTGACCATCAGTTTCGATCAGGTCCATTAACAGACTTCTTCTATAGTGACTCTTCAGGCTTTGAATCACACCCAGATTCATAGGTTGCATGCTACTGCCTGGATTATTTGGGAAAAATGCTAACTCAATGTTTTGAAGATTGGGTATAAGAAAGTGAGCATGGCAGTTGTCTATTAGAAGTAAGATTTTTCGATTTTTTAAGTCGGCATCCCATTTCCTCACTTCCTCTTCAAATAATTGAGATGTCATCAAAGCTGATTTGTTCACTTTATATGTGACTGGCAACTGTTTTATGTTGTTAAAACACCGAGGGTTCGATTTGCCTATTACCAAGAGCTTTCTTTTTTGTGTGCCACTCATATTGGCAGCTACTAGAACAGTGATGCGCTCTTGAGAAAGTTCTCCTCTAACACATTTCTCTCCTTTGAACTTTGAAGTTTCGTTAGGCCTCATCTTGTAAAAAAGTCCCGTTTCATTAGCATTAAAAATGTCGTTTGGAGAGTACTCCCCCTTCAATTCAGGCCACATGTGATTGATCCAACCTTCGGTTGTATTTATATAGACAATTCGTTCCTCTACACTCATTTTCTCGAAGGTAATATTGTGACGTTGTTTAAACTTACCCAGCCAACCCTCTGATGCTTTGAATTCAGTAATGCCTAGTTTTTGGGCTAATTCTTCAGACTTAGCCTTGAGGATTGGCCCTGAGATAGATGCTTTATACCGACACTGATTGTACCACGACAACATCGCTTCATCCAAATCTTCGAATTTGGGTTTCCTTAGTTTTTTACTAGACTTTCCTTCCAATGCTGCCTGCAGATACTTTTCCTTATTTTTCCAAATCGTACTTACAGTAGATGGACTTAGCCCTAAACGTCTCCCAACATCACTTTTCTTTTCACCTTTTCTTATAGCACGTATCACACGTATTTTTTCGTCAATGCAATACGATTTTTGTTTACCGACCATGTTAACAGTTTCAAAGTTAGTTTACGATACGACTGACAAAAGTTACACGTGTTGTCTAGGCATTTCAAAATAAAAAAAAAGGCAATTATTACAATAGCACAAAAAAGATGGCTTTTTACGACCTCTGTATCTTTCTTGGAAATGGCTCTTTCAAAATTTGCTCGACCCTTTCGTAAACAGTAATGCAGATAATTATTTCTTCGTAATAGAGAATGGTTGGTTACGTTTGACGTCCTACGGGATGTTAAATTATAAAGCGGACTGTATACGAATTAGATCGCTGGATTTTAACGTAACAGGAGTACAATTTCTCGTAATTATTTAGACGATAGAAATATAGACGCGCGCGTACTCCGAGTCGACTGATCGAGAAGTGAAGAGGAAGACGCGGGGAGGGGATCAGGTGCGGGGAGGCGCGGGGCGGCGCGGGCGCGGGGGTCTGCTTGTTTGCATGTGTGCGTGCAAGAGTCGATGTAGCTGTGTGTGTCGTACACAACCACCACCGTGCCGTAAAAAAACGGTGCGGTGCGGTCTAGGTTTTATTCGTATTTATAGTTTGGCAAAAAAAGTCTTCTTCTCAGAAATATCCATATCATGCACACTATAACATAATGTATATTACGATATTATAATATTATTTTCTGTACAAAATCTGCACTCGACCGCATGCGTAGTAGCTCTAATACATATTTCTGTGACCTGTTTTGGCGACATATTAAATAAATCTCGGTATATTAATAATATTATTATGTATATTATATTTCGATATCATTCAACTTCCAATAAAAAATATTATTATTATTGCAACGACCACATCCAATTCTATAACCAACATGTCGTTCTCATCCAGCGACCTACCTCAGTCGCTATATCATCACATCAGTAGGCCTACTATGTAAGTAGCGACAGGCTCGAGAAGCTGTCAAACGCGACATAGTGACATTGGAGCCATAGCAGTTCTGTCAATATGTCGCGTTTGACAGCTTCTCGAGCCTGTCGCTACTTACATAGTAGGCCTACAGCAGCGCAGGTGATTTGGACACGCTACATTCCACAACATTTTACTAGCGAAAGCTAGTACTTACCTATTAGGGTGAGGATATAAAGAGGAGGGTTTTCCGGCGCGGACTAGTCGGTACGGACACAGAATAAATAATAGTACTAGGTACGGATCAGTGCAGGATATCCTACTAATATTATTAACGAGAAAGTTTGTGAGTACAAATGTAGGTGTTTGTTACTCTTTCACGCAAGAACTACTGAATATATTTTAATGAAACTTTACAATAATATAACTTATACATCAGAATAACACATAGGCTACCTTTTACTGCGGGAAAATACTTGTTTCCCACGGGAAAACCTGTTGAAACGGGCGGAGCCGCAGGTCGGAAAGCTAGTGCAACATAAAAAAACAGGTAAAATTGTCTTTATTGATTCCATTACATCGAGTTTTCTTGGCGTTCAAGCCCGTATCTGTACCGATAAGTTCCAACCTGTATTATACGTGTGCGTACTTATATTGAATACGAGTATTATATAATAACATGTTCTCCAGCCTGTTTCTTTATATCCTCACCCTTACGATCGCGAGCAGCGCAGAACCGGTCGTTATTTTGAAGATCTTCGGGAAAGGCAGCAGACGTGCAGCAGGGATAGGGTTGCCATCCGTCCGGGTTTCCCCGGATTTGTCCTAGTTTAGAGGGCGTCCGGGGAACGTCCGGGCGGGGTTGAAATCATAGTCCGGCAATAAAATTCTGGGTTTTCTAACAAAGCCCGACCCCATCAATTTAAATAAAATTTAATAGGTATTATCACACGTGCACAGATTATCTAATAAACAGCGCAGTATTTCATGCAAAAAATAATTAAAATTTATGTTTTCTTTTAACAATACGGTGTAAAATGTATTTTTTCATTTAGATGTAAGTGAAAAAAAAAGTATTACAGTGTCCGGGGTGACAGCTCCAAAATCCGGGGAACTTACGCTTTCGGTCCTGGAGGGCAAGTTTTAGAAATGGCAACCCTAAGCAGGAACTACTATTTGGTATTCTGTGGTGCAGCTGTGAACGCAACTGAAACGATGACGGTTAAGCTAATCATGCTTGCTTTGCTTGCTTATCGTGTGGCTTTCAAGGTTAACCTACCTCAAAAACCCTAGTGTCGTCGGAATTATAGAACTGCCGTAGGCTTCCGACATGGCTTCTATAACGACTCCCTACATCCGTAGATAGTAACCGGGACCAACGGCTTTACGTGCCTTCCGAAATACGGAATCATCTTTCTTTTCGGACAATCAGGTAATTCAGCCTTTTGATTTTTTTTTGGGTGCTTTTTAGGATTTGGTTAGGACCAAACTGAGGGAAGTCTCACTAAGTGATATTCGTTCGACGAGTCCCCACCGGGATTCGAACCCGGAACCTCCGTAACGTCAAGCGGCTGTTTAAGATATTCGTTAGGATGATATCCAACTTCTGCAGTAATAAATATGTAAGCACTACAGGATGTGGAATTGGGACCGTTTCACAACAAAACGGATATTCTGAATGAAGATAGAAGAGAGACATGGTCCAAGAAAACAAGGTCTAACAAGAAGACAACGTGACTGACACAAGCCTACGTCATTTTGCGCTGTTCATCCTTGTCTATCACACGCATTCGACAAGGATGAATAGGCAAAATGACGTAGCTTGTGTCAGTCACGTGGTCTTCTTGTTAGACCTTGTTTTCTTAGACCATGTAAGAGTGATATAGGGTCCTTTTTACCCGGGGAAAAAATCACACTCCCACGGAATAGTCATATGTATTAACACCTTAAACAAGTATACATACAAATATTTATATGTATATAATATATATATACCTATTGTACTTGCTTAGGTAAGTACTTTATCGGTATAAGATTATAGAACTGGAGCGAAAGTCAAACGTAATATCGGAGCACGTCACCTCTTTTACAGACAGCTCATTTACATAATTATGCAAATGTGCTTAATACAGTTACGTACTAATAATGTCGTCTACCTATTTGCATATTCACCGTTAATTTACGAATAAACAATGTAAATCTGAGTCTACGGCGCCAACGTCAAGTATTTTTATATTTTTTTCTGGGTGCGTAAAATTTTTTCTTCCTTCATGTTTATTTATGACTGAAGTTCGAAATTGTCAAGGCATCTTTTTTTTTTGCGTTTGATTGAAGAAACTATAACTCTACACTCTACCTACATAATAATAAATAATAAAAATATATTTATTTGGTTCTCCACATTTGATTTAGATTAACATTAAAGAAGGGTCATCAAGGAGGATATGTACTTGTGGAGACTGGTGCCTGAAATAGACCTAGGTCTGTGCTTCAGGGTCACCATATACAGCACAAGAAGGATGTTTAAAAAAAACTTGCGCCAAAAGGAAAATGCCCTTATCTGTTCGACGATAGGTTACGTATTACAATCTCTAAAGTTTAAATATCTAAGGTCGTAATGCCTATGGACGAAAGGCCTAAATTTTAAAACAGCTATGGGATGAAAGGTCTAAAGTTTCAAACACCTATGGACATAAGGTCCAATAATAAGTCCTTTGATGTGCCATAGAATCGATAATGTGTACGTGGTCTACCCAGTAAATAACATAGCAAGTAATAAAATAGTTTGCTCTGAACAAAAAGCTTAGTGTTATAAAGTTTGCTAATGGATGTTATTAAAACTTTTTATTTATATGGCGTGTTGTTCGTAAGCACTACTACGGCAGGAAAGTAGCTGTATTAAAAACAGAAAACTAGATATTATAGACTGGGCAAAAATCTCTGAATTGTGACTGTCAGAGGCAAATCTTGTAACAAGTAGCTAACAGTGCTTTTCGTGGGTTTTGGACATCGCTGAATCCGAAAATCGCTATTAGCAGTTCGAAAAATTACTCCTTGTACCTTAAATCCAAAATGGCGGCCAAAAAAAAATAAAAAAAAATAAACATGTCATGTGGGGTATCAA
Source organism: Teleiodes luculella (assembly GCA_948473455.1). Lineage (NCBI taxonomy): Eukaryota > Metazoa > Arthropoda > Insecta > Lepidoptera > Gelechiidae > Teleiodes > Teleiodes luculella. The sequence continues at coordinate 6,861,733 of OX419603.1, forward strand.
ATGAAAGGGAATCATGAGTAGATTACAAATATATAACATGTTGCTATATCCGCCCTCCCTGGTTAAAATAATTTAAAAAAGAATTTTTCGAATGTAGCGTTTCGAGCCTACTTTGCATAGCTGTAGATTCAATACTTAGGAATCAATATCTGTAAATTATTATTTTTATCATCAGAAATATCCCGAAATATGCGCGAAAAATAAATTTAGTCAAAAAGATTCATAAACAAGCAACTTAACGCATGTAAGCAGTGTTATTTTTTTCTCTATCATTTTTACTAGGTGAGATAAAATAACACTGCTTACATGCGTTAAGTTGCTTGTTTATGAATCTTTTTGACTAAATTTATTTTTCGCGCATGTTTCGGGATATTTCTGATGATAAAAATAATAATTTACAGATATTGATTCCTAAGTATTGAATCTACAGCTATGCAAAGTAGGCTCGAAACGCTACATTCGAAAAATTCTTTTTTAAATTATTTTAACCAGGGAGGGCGGATATAGCAACATGTTATATATTTGTAATCTACTCATGATTCCCTTTCATTTGATACCCCACATGGCATGTTAATTTTTTTTATTTTTTTTTGGCCGCCATTTTGGATTTAAGGTACAAGGAGTAATTTTTCGAACTGCTAATAGCGATTTTCGGATTCAGCGATGTCCAAAACCCCTGAAAAGTACTATTAGCAACTTGTTACAAGATTTGCCTCTCACCTCAAAAACTAGAGCGATATTTCAATTTCTAGCCCAGTCTATTAAGCTTATTCAGGTTCCCACAGAGGGCCTAAACCTACTCTTAATTAGTGTGAGCAGATCTTAGAAAGATCCTTAAATTTGTCCAGAATTTATTATGACCTCATTTGGCTTACTGAATCGATTTTTTATAACAAGGTTATTAGGATTAAAATATTACTTTGCCTGACTGTACTAATGGCTGCAAAATAACTGGCATTATTCTTCGGGCCAAGTTGAACCAGGAACGCGGCCGGGGGCGCGGAAAATGGGCTTTTAATTTCTTTGCAGGTGTGTGCAGGCAGATTTCCTCGCGATGTTTTTTCACCGTTCAAATGGAACGTGGCGGATATTGAACCTGCAGCACAGCGTGTACCGAAAGGATCGATTCGAAGATTCAGCTTTTTTATGGAGAAGAAAATTTGGAACAAACTCCAAAAAAAATATAAACTGTGTTACAATAAAAATCTCTTGTGGTAGGACCCGAAAGTTTTAGAGTAGGTAAAAACTTACTTTACCATTTATTATCAGCATAAAATGCTACACATTCCTATTATAAAAAAAGATAAAATCATTGTAAATTCTGAAATAGATTGTGTTGTTACCTTATCTGAGCTTGTTAGCCTTGTCAATATTATTATACTGATACTAAAAGTACACCAATTAGAATTAAGCTACTTTATTGCTTTTATATTGATAGTCAGTTTTTCCAGGATATATATATAATAAATAATTTCATTATCACTACATAGTATAAAACAAAGTCGCTTTCTCTGTCCTCATGTCCCTATGTCCCTATGTCCCTATGTATGCTTAAATCTTTAAAACTACGCAACGGATTTTGATGCGGTTTTTTTTAATAGATAGATTGATTCAAGAGGAAGGTTTATATGTATAATACATGCATAATATACGTAAGGATAACCCATAATAACCATTTTCCCGTGCGGAGCCGGGGCGGGTCGCTAGTTACTTTTATACAATAAGGTGTCTTATGTATTTGACCATATATTGCAGTAGGTAACAAAACTTTGAACAATGTTTTTATACTTATCTCTTAGCTAGTAAGTACTGTACGACAGCACGACACAAAAATGTTTAAATCTTATGGTTTTTATCACTTTTAAAAGCAAAATTGTTAAGAAAATTATTTTTAAAAATAGGAAAGAATAAAAGATGCGATCCTGTCATGAGATGCGACCTTCGGCGGGCTCTTCACAGCAGCGCACATATTGCACGAACCTGCCAGTTCTGTTCAAACAAATATTGCTACACCAGTTTTTTTTTTTTTAATTAGGTACCTACCTAATATTGTTAATTAGTGTGAGGGCCAGCCTTGGTTTGAGCAAAACTTATTAACTTATGATCTGACATCACATAAGTGTTTTGTTGAATAAAATATTTTGACTGAGTTTAAATATGTATTTACATAGTTAATAATTTTAAAATTTTGTTTCTTATTTCTTTTAGCACATTTGCATAGGTACATGTACAGAAGAAAAAAACTTTTTTTTTTCTGATATTGAGCAAATCAAGGTCAAAACTGTGATCAAATTATTATTACTTTTCTTACTTTTAGTTTATTATTATTATTAATCACAACTCCTTTGAAAAAGGAAAATGAAATCATAAAAAGCTCTGATGTTAGATTTTATTTTACAGATTGAAGATACAGATTTCTGTATCTGTCTATAATTTATTTTTAAAATCTAATAGAGTGATGTTGTAACTTTGTGACCTTTTATTAAATAAAGGTTTTACCTAACAAGTCAATTGATTATTCTTTGATTAGATTTGGATGGTGAGATTAGTCTTATAATCTGTTTATAGTAGGATTATGTATGAGGTAGAACTGTCCGATTGATTTATAAATTCACTGATAACATACAATTCAAAAATGTCTGATCTGGATTCTGATATGATGAAATATGAACTTGTAGATATTTAAAGATTTTTTGTAAGAAATTTTTTTAGTTATGTTTGCCTGGTAGTGTTTAGTACCTTAGCAATAAGGTTGCCTTTTGGCTTTTGTCTTGTCTTGTTTTTGTACCTGTCTATTGTTTTCTTGTACATTGTGTTGTACTTGTAAACCACCAGTACTTTGAGTTAAACAATAAAAATAAAATATGCTTTATTTATATATATAAATTAATTAAATATACTACAAACCACATTATTGTGATCTTAAACCACAGACAAACAATAGAACTATAGGAACTAAGGTGAAAAACTTAAAAATAATATTAAACTTTTTATTTACTACTCTTTTAATAATTGCCAGCAAAGCAATAATCTGAGTGGCCTTTGGCTATCTTAACTTGGAGAACCTAACACATAGTCAGCAATTACAGTTAATTGCTCACCTATTTTTCACATCTGTGACGTTGACTCTCTAGAAACAACTATAGTTATATGATTATAAATTTAGCTATAAAGTTCACTTTCTGACCACGATTTTAATTACTACTGTGTATGTATATTTCTAGAAAAAAGTGTCAAATATTATTAGGTATGTAAAACTATAAAAAAAAATATTCTTTCATTGTACTATGTATATGTTCAGATACAGACAATATAATACTTTAGAGACCAGATAAAGTATAATTTATTTAAATTTAGGAATACTGTATCCTTTGTACAAAAAAACATATTTTATTTACTTACATCAGCAAGCAATGGGGCTCGGTCTAGGTGCTCTGAGGAGGCGAAGGCTGACTCGAAGTAAGCTCCCCGGGCCTCGTAGCGGGAGCCCCCGTCGTCCCACATCCTGGCCTCAGGCTCGTCAGACATTCTGGCGCCGACAGTCCGCAGCAAAAAACAACGTCTTCACTTCACTGCACACATCATTCTCTCGCCCACGTACACCGCCCAAACTTTCACTATAGATTACACATAACTACAGAAGATATTAGACTACTTTTGTCTCAATTCCAGTTTATTTAGGAGACGTTTATTGAGAAATGTTATCGGAGAGTAAATAAAAGCGTTCGTCTTGATCGCAATGAAACAGATAACGCATTCTGAAGATACGATGCACGTTATACAATACACTAATAAAATAAACATACTCAAATAAATACATATTTTATATCCAGCATCCCTCAGTGGAAAAAAAGAACTGAATTGACTGAGCTAGATAATAATAAAATAAACTTAATAAACAAAACAAACAAACAAGAACAAACAACACAAGCAAGGTGTTATCATTTGCAGAAAAACGTCTTGTAAAATCTAGTTTTTGAACGCACCTAACTTGACAATGACAGATGAATATAAATGCGTTCAAAGTTAGGTAAAAATTAAGATGCGTTCAAAATAATAATATTTCCTTTTTTTTCTAGGGTGGATGAGGGAGGAGGGACGGACGATCCGTCCGTCCGTACTTTACTTACTTGCTAGATAAGATGGGGTGTGGGTGTGTGTCATTTATTCCATCCAAGCAAGTGCAAGACAGGACCGCCAAGCTCAGAGATTTAATAGGTACTAGCAAGCAATACAATAGTACAGTACTTTCTTTCATCTTTAACTTTATTTTGCCCATGATTGTTAGATACGGCAATCAGTAGTGCGTAGTGCGCGTGGTTTCGGTTTACGATGGGCTAGAATGGTGCCAGCCAATAGTTGTTTTGACAGTGTTTTAACTTCTAAAAAAAAACAAAATATAAGGAAAACTTAAAACTTGTATTTAATATTTATATTCAATTAAATTACTTTAATACAATCACAAAGATGATAAAAATACAATTTTAAACAATAATTATATAAGTAAAATACAGTCGCTATTGGAAATAACATTGCTTTTAATTAATATTTACAAACTGAATCGAGGTTAACAACAAATTAAAAACAGACGTAAGAATGTTACAACTAAATACAAAGTTGACAATAAAAAAATGTTTAAAAAGTTAGATACACAATGTTACTTACAAAGCGAGGTAGATATAACAACCAACATCTCGCGTTTCGTCTAGACATTTCACACACCAACTTTGAAGGGCAAATAACGAAATATTTTTATCTTCACTCATGTCGTAAATTACGACTCATAATCATATATTGTAATTAAAATGTAGTAGGGTGAACCAAGGTCAGTAATAACTGATCACTAGCAGTAACTGGCCACTTTTCTAACTAAATATTAAAATTAATGCCACTTTTAAAAGTAGCCAGTTTCTGATAGTGGCCAGTAACACCTTGGTGAACACAAAAAAAAGATTCCGACGAAAAACCTCCTCATTCTTTGAAGTTAGATAATAAGTTAAAAATCACAAACAACTATATTAATTTAAAATAGTTTGGGAACTCTCGTACCGTTATAATACTGTCACTGCAACTTAAAATCTAGTATTTTTTAGTGATAATGAATGAGTGTAGAGATAATTTAATTCACTTACTAACATGAGTCGACAGTCAAATAAACTTTGAAAATAAGGTTGCCTGGTAGAAATAGCTATGTTAAGCAATAAAGCCTCCTACACGTCACCCTACTTAATATTTATTAATGTTTGTATTAGTGTCCTTGTGCAATAAAGTATATTTTATTGTAATAGTTACTAGCGATCGCCCCGGCTTCGAATGGGTGCAATGCTTATCAGCAGCCCCTCAACCGCTTAATGCTTTATTAATGCAAGAACCACTAAAGCCGTTCTGAAGTTATGGCGTGACGGAGAAATAGGTGTTCATTTTTATATAATAAAGTTAATCGTTACTTGCCCTTCAAAATAAAAATAATTACCAGGAACAATAGACACCGCTACCAAAGATAATAAAATTAATGCTACAATTTAATTGGTTTCGTAAGAAAAAAATTAATTACCTTCAAGATTAATAATTCTCAAGAATTTGTCTCTTAAAGAAGATTTCTTAAGAGAACACGAAATATGTACAAAACGAGCATATTGATTTTGCTTCAATTTAACAAATATCAATTTAACATAATATCTTGTAGTAAATATTCTTAGAAACCACTAAACTGTAGGCATTGGCATGCTATAGGATGAATTATACAATTACAAGATTATTCGTTTAAAAACTAGAGTTTATAAAATGATTGATTCGACAAATTATTAATAACCAACAGCAGACCATAAATAAACATTTGTTCACAATACTTTACTAAATTAGTAAATATTAAAACCATTTAACCCTTGGAATCTACTTTGGAATGCCTTTTTTTTTCTTTAATTGTACCATTATTTTTGAAGATGTAATCAATCGATAATTAAAATGAAATATATTATAATCCGAACCTCTAATGTGTTCAATAACAATATAAAACCATACTAAAGAAATAAATAAAAAACCTCGCTATATTGCGGAATTTCAACGGAATTAATTTGAAAATGGAAATTGTTGCCAGAAACAAAAAAAAAAACACGTGGCGCCCCCAGAGCAGGTTTTTTATTTCTTTGGTCAGGCTTTATAAAAAGTTATAAACAAGATGAAAGTTTTAGAGGATTATAAACAAAGTCCGGACCAGAAAAAAAAATACCTGGCCATATTGCGGAATTTTAATTGGTTTTTACAATGGAAATATTGTTTGGAATAAAAACAGATACACGTGGCGCCCCCAGAGCAATTTTTTAAATTTTTCTGGTCAGACTTTCTATCGGTTAAATCAGCGTATTTGTATTGAAGAATATTTCTTGCACAATTTTCTTGTCGCTAAATTACTGGTCAGATTACAATATACCTAAAGCAATCATAGAAAAATACTTGTAATTGTATCCGATTTTGTACTAATGTTTGAAAGGATATTAATGACTTGTAATTTCTAAATGTTTACTTATAGGGAACAATATTGTGGAATTTGAATACTCGCCATCACAACGTTTGTCGCGAGTGTCGCTATCCCCCGTATGACCACTGCGACATACTATATATCTGTCAAACCCGTCATATCGAAATATCCTCACAATAGCACGACAAAATTATGTCTGTCACGCGTGAACAGTCATGCTAGGGGAACATTTTGTCCTTTTGACCACATTGGCTAGTATATACTACTAAGGTAAAACACTATTGGAACATATTGAGTCTAACTTAAAAGAAAAAATAAATAAATAAAAGGGAAATTGCGATCTAAATACAGTGACAATGGACGTTATTGACAATACAGTAAAATCGCTTTAAGCTCAGCAAATTAATAATATGAATTACTGCTGGCTGATTGTATTATTTCCGCGAATAACTAACTGGCCTTTATACCTATGATGGATGTATAGAGAATTCTTTAATCACCTCTTTTTAGTAACGACACAGTAAAACCAGTAAGTTATCTTCATACAAACGTGCCGCTGTCGGTTTAAATGTGTGCGTCCGCGCCGCGCGCCGTGTAGGCACGCGCTGTCACGCACACACTAGCATACAATAAGGGGGAATAAGGGGGCGGCAGTATGGGCTCAATGCAAGCGTGTGCGTGACGGCGCGTGCCTACACGGCGCGCTCACATTCAAACCGATGCGGCCAGTTGGTACGGAGATAACTTACTGTTCTGAGTCTACTGTGGTAACGAGTAGAATGTAGAAACGAAGTCACTGTCGGAATGGAGATCTAAGCATAATTATTCTATCTATTTATTTTAGTTTTGATAGCTTGCTGTTCATCAAATATCGTATTTTTTTATGGTGGCCTGTTAACTCATATGGTGCAAAATCATACGAAATTATACCACAACAAAAATTTTACACGCTTTGAGCACTTGTCAAGAAAATCTTGTATGATATTTTTCCTACAAGATTTTTAGGCTAGCGTTTAACGTTTTTAGCTTTATTGTGGTAAAGCCCGATCATAGAAATAAAAAACCTCGGCATATTGCGGAATTTTAATGGAATTAATTTTATAATGGAAATTGTTGCCATAAACACAAAAATATACACGGTTTTTTATTTCTTTGGTCCGGCTTTAAGACCCCATAACTTGTTAAAAGTAAAATAAATATCTGGAGGAACTGTTATTTAGATGCGTACGCGTAAGCGGTGTGTGTGTGTGTGTGTGTCCGTCAGACGATTACGACGAGATGCAAGGGGTCTATCATAACCGCGACGCGTGCGCCGAGCGGCTCGCGACCAGCCCCCCCGCCTCCAGCCGCGGCCAGTCCACGAACAACTTGCCGTACCTGCAACCAATGCCGGGTTCAATTGTATATGAGTATGACTCACTTGTATATGAGTATGACTCACTTGTATATCAGTACGACTCATTGTATATGAGTACGACTCACTAGTATATGAGTACGACTCACTTTTATATGCGTATGACTCACTTGTATATGAGCGCGAGCGTGGCCCACACGGCCGAGCCCCACAGCAGGACATGCATCAACGCGCGCGTGTCGTAGCAGCGCGGCAGCAGGGCAGATCACGCGAACATCGAGAATGACCCAGTAGTATAAGTGTATGTGATTTGCTTGTATATGAGTATGACTCACTTGTATGTATATGATTATGACTCATTTGTATATGCGTATGACTCACTTGTATATGAGTATGACTCACTTGTATATGAGTATGACTCACTTGTATATGAGTATGACTCACTTGTATATGAGTATGACTCACTTGTATATGAGTATGACTCACTTGTATATGAGTATGACTCACTTGTATATGAGTATGACTCACTTGTATATGAGTATGACTCACTTGTATATGCGTATGACTCACTTGTATATGAGTATGACTCACTTGTATATGAGCGCGAGCGTGGCCCACACGGCCGAGCCCCACAGCAGCACATGCATCAACGCGCGCGTGTCGTAGCAGCGCGGCAGCAGGGCAGACCACGCGAACATCGAGAATGCTACCACTAGCACGCCCGGCAACTACAATCAATACAATCACTATTATATTTAGATATAAATCTTATCACAGACAGATAGACACGTCAAACTTATAACGCCCCTCTTTTTCATCGGGGGTTAAAAAGATAAATTATATGGGTAAAATTGCCAGTTTTTTTTTTATTATACTGTATTCTAGCTTTCCGCCGCGGCTTCGCCCGCGTTAACAGTTTTTCCCGCGGGAATGAGACATTTTCCCGCATTAAAAGGTAGCCTATGTTACTCAGGGTGAATGCAGCTTCCTAATGGTGAATGAATTTTTGAAATCGGCTTAGTAGCTTTTGAGTTAATTCATTACAAACATACACACAAAAATGCAAATCTTTCCTCTTTATTATATTGTATAGTAAAGTGGTATACGCACCAGATAGTACTTCCAGTCGTACTTGCGGTGCAGCGGGCAGGGCGCCGTGTGGCCCTCACCTTCTTGCACCACGTATTTACCCAGGAACAGGTCGATGGCGTCCTGGAACATAACACCAAACATATATATGACACTTGAAGGAAATAAGAGGTCTCTACCTTCCGGGAAGGAGGCGTCACTGTATCACTACATAGTATAAAACAAAGTCGTTTTCTCTGTACCTATGTCCCTCCCTATGTCCCTTTGTACGCTTAAATCTTTAAAACTACGATGCGGTTTTTTTTAATAGACAGAGTGATTCAAGAGGAAGGTTTATATGTATAATACATGCATAATATACTTAAGGATAACCCACAATAACCATTTTCCCGTGCGGAGCCGGGGCGGGTCGCTAGTGTAAGTATAACTAAATGAGGCCGCTACGCTGCAGATTGGTATCAGGTTTTTTTTTAATTTGGCCTATGCTTGTGTCGAACAAGTACGACGAATCAAGCTTCACCGGACTTGACCGTCATTAGGTGAAATAAATGTGATCCAAATAATACTTTTTAGAGTTATATTACTCACATCAAAGTCGACAATGGTTTTGGATTTTGTAGCAGCGGTATGGGGCAAATTTTCTTTTCTTGCTACTTTAAATTTCAAAATATGAAAAATAAATAATAACATTTAGAATTTCAAGATTTATACTAATTCGTAACATATTTGCCAACCTTCGTGTCATAAAACCAATAAATTACTTTTTTTTTTTTATTTCTTATTTGTACTCTCTATATGAGTCATATAAGCTATTAATATTCAAATAGAATGTTATACAAACAAATGAGAGGATACAAAAATTTGACAAAAATCACGAAATATCACAAGGGGAGGGGGTGGTAAGATATCTCGTGTATTTATTTTTTCCAATCAAATACAACCTACAACCTTTCTGTCTAGGCATTTTTATCATTGTCCTTAATTTCAGAATATAATAAGATTATACTTTATACCTGTATTTAAAGATAATATTCTAAAAAATTTAAGATTCTTTGAAGGTACTAAAAATACACGTGATGTTGGGTGGGTTGGGGGGTAGTCTTAAACCTCACCACGTATCACCAAGGGGGAGGGGGGGGTAAAAAATGCTAAAAAGAAGATCACGTGATTAATGGACAGCCCCATATGTTATTGTAAATCAAAATAAAAATCGTACAAAAACGACATTACAAGCTTGTGAAGTCATAAACTAGTATGTATTATTCCCTTTAATTTTTCATACATAACACTAAATTAAAAATTTAATAACCCCTGACACAAAAGCGGTACTTGATCCTTTCAACAACTAGAAAAGAGCTGATAATCTTCAAATGGCTGAAGATATTTTCTTGGATCATAGCTAAGAACACTCTCGATTGTTACACCTTGCAAACAAAAAAAACTAGATCAAAATCGGCGCACCCGTTTAGGAGCTACGATGCCACAGACAGACAGACAGACACACACGTCAAACTTATAACACCCCTCTTTTTCGTCGGGGGTTAAAAATATTGTTTACAATGCATGTGCTCGAAAAGAGCGTTTTCTATGCAGCCAAACAGTGCGGAAAGTAGCACTTTTCCGCACTAGTGCTTTTTACTTTTCAGTTTTTTTTTAATTTTTGCTCAGCCTGTCATTCAGCTAGTCAACCTAACATTTCAGTATTTGAGATATTTTTATTACCAATTGTTACTAATATAAAGGGAACAATAAAAATAACAATTCAATAAACGCGTTTATAATTAGTATAATTACTTTAGAAATTGATTTTTATTGATAAATTACGTTCAAATATTAATTAAAAATTTGCGTGGCTGAATACATTTTACTCATTGCCTTATTGCGATTCGACAGCTTTGCACATGCGCAGTAGATGTTTTTTTCAGCGCGAATGTGTTTTGTTTATGAAGCCCGCCATTTTATACGCCTTTTTAATATAACTGTTTTTTTTTCTTGCACAATGCATTGTAAAATCTTGTATGATACACGTGCGAAAGATGATTTCCGACTCGTGTCGGCTTATACACTCGCTCGCTTTGCTCGCTCGTGAATAAAATGACACTCATCGGAAATCACATACTTTCCGCACTAGTAGCATAAATAGCTATTTTGACATTTCAAAAAAAGAAGCTCTTTTGACTAGCCAGTACACATCCCTATTCCGCAAATATGGGTCGGTTTTTCATAGTGTCTCACCTGTCGGAAGCCGTCGCTGAAGTTGTTCTTGTAGTACCTGGTGAGCGAGTTGAGGCCGTCTCTGATCATGCCGAGGTAGGTGCGCTTGCCGGTGCGCGTGAAGTCCGTCTTCAGCGCGCCCGTGCCGGAGTACTGCGTCGATATCATGTCCGCGTGGTCCGCCCACACCTAACATTCAACAACAATCATAGATTAGTCACCAACTCTATAGTTTAAAGACGACAGCCCTAAAGGTGTTAGTAGAGTAGCGCAATACGCAAGAGAAAGAGATGCAGCAACTTCGTCTTTTCGCCTAGCGCCGTGCGATCTGGTCTTGAGCGTGGTCTGCCCACACCTAACATTCAACAACAATCGTACATCACTTATAGTACAGTAAAACCAGTAAGTTATCTTCATACAAACGTGCCGCTGTCGGTTTGAATGTGTGCATCCGCGCCGCGCGCCGTGTAGGCACGCGCTGTCACGCACACACTAGCATACAATAAGAGGGCGACAGCATGGGCTCAATGCAAGCGTGTGCGTTGCGTGACGGCGCGCTCACATTCAAACCGATTCATCCCATTAAAATTTTTAAAATTTTAATTAATATTCGTGTAATACTACTTGGAGATAATTACATGGTTTACAAACACAACACTAATATGTCTTTTAATAACTACACACTTACCGAATTAAACAGCTTGTCTAAGTTTGAACTCTTATCATTTGGTGTTTGCACCTGTTAACAAATAAAAGTACTTTAGTTTTCTTATATTTGTAATAAGACTTTGGTAATGAGAACACCAGTAGGCCTACTATGTGAGTAGCGACAGACTTGAGAAGCTGTCAAACACGACATAGTGTCAGAACTGCTATGGCTCTAATGTCACTATGTCGCGTTTGACAGCTACTCGAGCCTGTAGCTTCTTACATAGTAGGGGGGCAGAGAAAGTTTCTGTTTAAAATATGTATAAACGTATAAACACCGTTAAATTTGAGTGGTTGTTTCAGTCACGTAATCGGCGACATGTTGATTTTTTGTTTTGAGATTTTAATGTTCCTTAAGGAAATTTGTTCAGTTTCATGAGTACTACCATTATGTTGCGAATATTCAAACAACCAGTTTATAAACAAAAAAAATGTGTTACGAAGTTCGACGGGTCAGCTAGTAAAATTAAAATACTCGTAAAGCCTGACCAAAGAAATAAGAAACCTCGCCATATTGCGGAATTTCAATGGAACTAATTTTATAAGGGAAATTGTTGCCAAAGTCATAAAAATATACACGTGGCGCCCCCAGAGCAGGTTTCTTATTTCTTTGGTCAGGCTTTAACATAACATAGTACATAGGAGTATACATATGAGTTTACAAGGTCGCTGTGTGCGGTTGGATGCGGGCCAAGCAGGAACGATCGTTGTGGAGGTGTTTGGGGGAGGCGTTTGTCCAGCAGTGGACGTGATGACCACTGTGACAAACTGTATGTATATTTATGTTTGTAAGTGTAATGAAAATTCCATAACTTTATGCTGAGTGACCCTTTGCTGTGTGTGAGTGTACCTCGAGCCTGCGCAGCGCGTGCTCGAGCTGCCGCCACTGCCAGCATGCTCTGCACCACGTTGGAGCACTGCACGATGCTCGTGCTAGGGGGGTGTGAGTGTACCTCGAGCCTGCGCAGCGCGTGCTCGAGCTGCCGCCACTGCCAGCATGCTCTGCACCACGTTGGAGCACTGCATGATGCTCGTGCTAGGGGGGGTGTGAGTCTACCTCGAGCCTGCGCAGCGCGTGCTCCAGCTGCCGCCACTGCCAGCATGCTCTGCACCACGTTGGAGCACTGCATGATGCTCGTGCTAGGGGGGGTGTGAGTGTACCTCGAGCCTGCGCAGCGCGTGCTCCAGCTGCCGCCACTGCCAGCATGCTCTGCACCACGTTGGAGCACTGCATGATGCTCGTGCTAGGGGGGGTGTGAGTGTACCTCGAGCCTGCGCAGCGCGTGCTCCAGCTGCCGCCACTGCCAGCATGCTCTGCACCACGTTGGAGCACTGCATGATGCTCGTGCTAGGGGGGGTGTGAGTGTACCTCGAGCCTGCGCAGCGCGTGCTCCAGCTGCCAGCATGCTCTGCACCACGTTGGAGCACTGCATAATGCTCGTGCTAGGGGGGGTGTGAGTGTACCTCGAGCCTGCGCAGTGCGTGCTCCAGTTGCCGGCGCGCCAGCATGCTCTGCACCACGTTGGAGCACTGCATGATGCTCGTGCTAGGGGGGGTGCGAGTGTACCTCGAGCCTGCGCAGCGCGTGCTCCAGCTGCCGCCACTGCCAGCATGCTCTGCACCACGTTGGAGCACTGCATGATGCTCGTGCTAGGGGGGGTGCGAGTGTACCTCGAGCCTGCGCAGTGCGTGCTCCAGCTGCCGCCACTGCCAGCATGCTCTGCACCACGTTGGAGCACTGCATGATGCTCGTGCTAGGGGGGGTGTGAGTGTACCTCGAGCCTGCGCAGCGCGTGCTCCAGCTGCCGCCACTGCCAGCATGCTCTGCACCACGTTGGAGCACTGCATGATGCTCGTGCTAGGGGGGGTGTGAGTGTACCTCGAGCCTGCGCAGTGCGTGCTCCAGCTGCCGCCACTGCCAGCATGCTCTGCACCACGTTGGAGCACTGCATGATGCTCGTGCTAGGGGGGGTGTGAGTGTACCTCGAGCCTGCGCAGCGCGTGCTCCAGCTGCCGCCACTGCCAGCATGCTCTGCACCACGTTGGAGCACTGCATGATGCTCGTGCTAGGGGGGGTGTGAGTGTACCTCGAGCCTGCGCAGTGCGTGCTCCAGCTGCCGTCGCGCCAGCATGCTCTGCACCACGTTGGAGCACTGCATGATGCTCGTGCTAGGGGGGGTGCGAGTGTACCTCGAGCCTGCGCAGTGCGTGCTCCAGCTGCCGCCACTGCCAGCATGCTCTGCACCACGTTGGAGCACTGCATGATGCTCGTGCTAGGGGGGGTGTGAGTGTACCTCGAGCCTGCGCAGCGCGTGCTCCAGCTGCCAGCATGCTCTGCACCACGTTGGAGCACTGCATGATGCTCGTGCTAGGGGGGGTGTGAGTGTACCTCGAGCCTGCGCAGCGCGTGCTCCAGCTGCCGCCACTGCCAGCATGCTCTGCACCACGTTGGAGCACTGCATGATGCTCGTGCTAGGGGGGGTGTGAGTGTACCTCGAGCCTGCGCAGCGCGTGCTCCAGCTGCCAGCATGCTCTGCACCACGTTGGAGCACTGCATGATGCTCGTGCTAGGGGGGGTGTGAGTGTACCTCGAGCCTGCGCAGCGCGTGCTCCAGCTGCCAGCATGCTCTGCACCACGTTGGAGCACTGCATGATGCTCGTGCTAGGGGGGGTGTGAGTGTACCTCGAGCCTGCGCAGCGCGTGCTCCAGCTGCCGCCACTGCCAGCATGCTCTGCACCACGTTGGAGCACTGCATGATGCTCGTGCTAGGGGGGGTGTGAGTGTACCTCGAGCCTGCGCAGCGCGTGCTCCAGCTGCCAGCATGCTCTGCACCACGTTGGAGCACTGCATGATGCTCGTGCTAGGGGGGGTGTGAGTGTACCTCGAGCCTGCGCAGCGCGTGCTCCAGCTGCCGCCACTGCCAGCATGCTCTGCACCACGTTGGAGCACTGCATGATGCTCGTGCTAGGGGGGGTGTGAGTGTACCTCGAGCCTGCGCAGCGCGTGCTCCAGCTGCCAGCATGCTCTGCACCACGTTGGAGCACTGCATGATGCTCGTGCTAGGGGGGGTGTGAGTGTACCTCGAGCCTGCGCAGTGCGTGCTCCAGCTGCCGGCGTGCTAGCATGCTCTGCACCACGTTGGAGCACTGCATGATGCTCGTGCTAGGGGGGGTGTGAGTGTACCTCGAGCCTGCGCAGTGCGTGCTCCAGCTGCCGGCGTGCTAGCATGCTCTGCACCACGTTGGTGCGGTCGAGGCAGTCGATGCAGTTGGTGCGGAACACGCCGCTCTGCTGCATCATTATCGTGCCGCCGTGCGCCAGGAAGTAGCCGAACTCCTCCTGGAATTACATTCACACAATTTTATGATGCACTAGCTTTCCGCCCCGCGGCTCCGCTCACGTTAATTTTTCCTGAATTTTCTTTGCTATAAACCTCACGGAGCCCGAGACCTTTCCAACGAATGCAAAACCGTGGAAATCGGTTCGTGCGTTCTGGAGTTAAAGCGTCAGGAAGGAAAACCCGACTTATTTTTATATAGTAGACTAGCTTCCCGCCCGCGTTAACAAGTTTTCCCGTGGGAATGAGTTATTTTCCGGCGGTAAAAAGTGAGCTATCCAGGGTGTCAGTCAAAATCGCTCCAGCCGTGTAGACGTGAAGAAGTAACAAACCACATAAACTAATGTTGAAGTTTGCTCGTTACCTGTTCGTGCGCGATCCTGTCGATGAGCACGTTGAGGCGGTCGTACCGCATGCCGCGGCACTCGGCGTGGAAGTCGAACGGCTCGTACCGCACGCCGGGCAGCGCCGCCGCCGCCACGGCCGCGCGGTAGCCCCGCTCCAGGGCCTCTTCTTTACCGCGCTGGTCGATCTACAACAACAACAATAACAGCAAGTAAGGACAGTTCCAGAATAGAATTGAATAATTTATTTTTAATAAAAAAAGTAGATAACAGGAACAAACAAAATAAATAGAAAGCTGACGAAAACTGTGTGTGATATATTGTTTTAACCTACTAATAACTGTATTTTTTAAATTAAATAATTTTATTAATAGAAAGTAAAAACAAAACATCAACAATTATCAAATAAGCCGCCCCGAATCGTGCCCAGCGGGAATGTCCCCATCACACTGGTGGCGTTTCCACGCTGTATCGCCAGTGAGATGTGCTGCCGCAGGAACGATTCGGCACGGGGGTCACGAGTAGCTTTTATATCACTACATAGTATAAAACAAAGTCGCTTTCTCTGTCCCTATATCCCTATGTATGCCTAAATCTTTAAAACCACGCAACGGATTTTGATGCGGTTTTTTTTAATAGATAGAGTGATTCAAGAGGAAGGTTTATATGTATAATACATGCATAATATACTGAAGGATAACCCACAATAACCATTTTCCTGTGCTTGACCTCTTTAATACTGGTTTCGATTCGGCGAGACACTTAATAAAGGGAAGGTATTTCCTAGCTGAACATTAGGCTGTACGTGATGCAAGTTAAAAGAGCTAGGCTTGCTATTTAGTTGACAATAAGTGCGTGCGAAGTTTACAAGACTCACCAAGTTGAGGAGCACTTGATTCCCATATCTCTGTTGCATGTCCTTCAAATGTTTGGTGTAAGCGTCCACGTGATCTTCGTGCGATATGGCCATGTTCGGCTTGTAGCTGATGTCGGGGTATTGCGACCAGTACAGAGGGATGGAGCCGCGCGTCTGGATGAATGACGACTTCTGACCCGCCTTCTCGATTATCTGTTCCGTTTCCACGAAGTTCGCTACGTTGCCCTGAGGGATTAGAAGGAAAAAAACATTGATAAAGACACAACAAACTATTTTTTTTTTATTGACCTATGCTTGTGTCGAAAAGGTACGACCAATCAAGTTTCACCGGACTTGCGGGGGAGTGGAAGAGTCTACCCCAAAAAAGTCATATACCAACGAGTCTAGGGGCGGCTCAAGGGAGCCTCGGCCCACGGCCTAGCGCGTTGATATTGAAAAACATCGTGAAGGAGACAAACTAAATCGTCCTCTGTCGAACAGACATCCCTCCCCAAAGATGAGCAGACAACCACCTAATAAACAAACATCGTCCCCAGTTCCAAATTATCCTTTAGTGGACATCCCCAGTGGAATTCCCCAGTCGAATGGACGTCCCCCTCGTCGAGTAGACAACCCCTAGTCGAGCAGGAAAACCCCAGTCAAGCAGACATCCCCCAGTCGACCAGACATCTTCCAATTGAATAATGTCTGGTAAATTATGGAATGTAAATTCGTCCATTTTCATATTTTATTCCCCCAGTCAAGCAGACACCCCCAGACGAGCAGACACCCCCCAGACAAGCCACCCCCCCCAGTGCAGCCCCCCCTGTTACCTGTGGGTCCACGCCGCGCATGTAGTGCCTGGTGCCCGCGCGCTGCACGCTGCGCCGAGACACCACCGACCACGTGACGAGCAGCCCCCCCCCAGTGCAGCCCCCCCCTGTTACCTGTGGGTCCACGCCACGCATGTAGTGCCTGGTGCCCGCGCGCTGCACGCTGCGCCGAGACACCACCGACCACGTGACGAGCAGCCCCCCCCCAGTGCAGCCCCCCCCTGTTACCTGTGGGTCCACGCCACGCATGTAGTGCCTGGTGCCCGCGCGCTGCACGCTGCGCCGAGACACCACCGACCACGTGACGAGCAGCCCCCCCCCTGTTACCTGTGGGTCCACGCCGCGCATGTAGTGCCTGGTGCCCGCGCGCTGCACGCTGCGCCGAGACACCACCGACCACGTGACGAGCAGCCCCCCCCCAGTGCAGCCCCCCCCTGTTACCTGTGGGTCCACGCCACGCATGTAGTGCCTGGTGCCCGCGCGCTGCACGCTGCGCCGAGACACCACCGACCACGTGACGAGCAGCCCCCCCCTGTTACCTGTGGGTCCACGCCGCGCATGTAGTGCCTGGTGCCCGCGCGCTGCACGCTGCGCCGAGACACCACCGACCACGTGACCTGCTGACTGCCCACCGTCACGCGGTTGATTGACACGACTGAACCCAGTTTAGGAACATATTGGAAATCATGGCTAGTCCAATGAGATTATTTTTATTAATAGCCTTAATGCATTTTAATGGACACACAAAAATATTAATAATTGAACTAAAATCAGTTAAAGTAAAATTCTATTTGTTGCCTTATTCCCTTATTCATATAACTTATATGTTTTACGAGCTTTATTACCAAAAATAAACGTCTATTGTTATTATTATTATTATTATTATTATATATGTTAAAAGGATACATCCTTGTATCATGGGCAGTGCGAACCGTGCGAACTGAGGCGAGGAATAGTCTCGAAGCAAGTAACCGTTCCACAGGAAGTCGGGGTGCGCACGCGACAGTAACGACATCTGTACGAAAACAACATATTAAGATTCAAAACTATCACATCACTAATATACAAATTTATATTCAATAATATATCACAAAGACAAAAGATTTGATTTGAGTATCAGACTAATAAAGAACTTTTGTATTTTGTATTTTTTGTCTGTTATGGATTTTCATAATAGGGATATTTATGTTATGCAATTTAAGGGGCACCCCATACGTCGCGCATACAATCATAAGCAGCAAGGCGAGTGAAACAAAAGACGGACTCGAATGATTGATTCAAATAAACTATTTTGTATTTTCTTTTTTTTTTTGTATGCGCGACTCACAATTTCGACGCTCGAAAGACGCTAGTAGTGTGGGGTTCTCTCACACAAAACAAATACCAGGGTAATAAATATCCCGTTTTAAATCGTAGTAGTGAATTTTTTTTTTAGGGAGACTTTTTTTTGTATTTTTTTATGGATTTAATGATTTTATGAATTAGGCCTTACCTTGTGGAAGTCCGGTGTGACAGAGTAGAGTCGCTGCACGGTGTGAGTGAGGTCGTAGCCGTACGAGAAGTACATGCCGGGCGTGTGCAGCGCGTGCCGTAGCATGCTCTCGTACACCTTGTTGTCTTCGATCTGACAATCAACCAAATACTATTATAGCCCCGTGCGGATTCACCAACTGGCTGAGTAGGCTGAAGCCTAAAGGTAGCCGTTCGAACCGAGCGTCAGTGACACTGACGCTGCGACACGACGAATAATAACGGACTTACGGTGATGGAGTTAAGAATGAATTTACTGAAAAGTTTGTTGGCGCGACGACACAGACACCGGTAACGCCGCGTCACTCGCGTCACTGTCGCATGCCTCAAAAGTCCATCTTAAATACATCACTTTAGAGTACATTATCCTTTTTTCGTGTCGCAGCGTCAACTATGCAAAGGCACCCAGAAATTGTTGCAATAAATACAAAAACAACCATGTGGCGCCCCCCCAGCAGGTTTTTTTTTTCTCTGGTCAGGCTTTAGTTACCTGTTTCGGAGTGAGATGCGTGGTAGATCGAGCGTACGGTATGGTTTCCACGCCAGCTAACTCATAAATGTCCTGGCCGTTTATTTTCCCCACCTGAACAGATAAACAATAACATTGATTAATATTTCTATAACGATATCAGAAGTGGGATTCTCAGATTTGATAAAATGGTAGTCTCTATGACTAGGCGACGGAAAGATTGGTATAAAAGTTGTAAACATGATCTGCTTATATGCTTTTTAATATAAATAGCTAAATAAGAAAATATTTGACTTACCAATATCCTGTATTTAGCGACAACTAGGTATTGGCCGGAGATGAGTTTGATGGAGCCTAGGAACCCGCATACCGGTTTGTAGGCGCTCGGGGGAATTGGGATCCGCACTGAGTTCACATCTGCAAAAATAATAGAGTAGTAATACAAGTGTAGAAACCAATTACATAATTAATATTCCTTATTATTCAAAAAATAAATCAATTAAAGAATGTATGTACTAAAATAATATCTTCATATATTAATTTTTGTTTATGCATATTTCCAATAAAAGATATGAGTGTTATTTATATTTTCTTAATATTTATTTGACCTTAAAAAAAATAACAATATATGAAAATTAACACATTTTAGTTCCTTCCTTTCCAACTTTTTTTTATTATACACCTGTATGTGTCTCATCATTTCTTTGCTTGCATTTAACCTTTAGCTTATTGAGTTTGTCCTTGCATGATAAATAGTCATACAGCGCGTTTACTCAGCATTACTCAGCAACAATCTGTAGCATGCATGTCTATGTTTGTTTTTTTTTATATAGAACTGACAGAAGACAGAAACATACTGCAAGCGCAGTGGCGGCTTCATAGAAATGCAAGTATAGGCTGCCAGTAATATAATAGCGAGCATGCAGTGTGCCATCTCGCCGCAGTACCTTTGTCTGGTAGTGGATGGATTTAGGCTGAATTATGTATGCTTACCCTCGACAGTAGCCTGGCCAGTGATGCGGTCAATGACCATAATCTCTGTGGGGCTGATGGTCGGCTCCAAGTAGAACTTGTCTGCCGTTGTGTACCTGCACAAAACATGTACTGGTTATGTGAAATAAAAAGAGGGGTCACCCCTTTTAGTTACTGTTATTATTTTTGTGGTGATTTTAAAGTATATTCTATTCTATTGCAATAAAAAGTAATAAAGTTTGAAAATAGTTTTTGAGATCAATTAAGTAGTTTTAAAGCCAAACAACTAATATTTTTTCTCTGGATATTAAATGGATATTAAGTTTACAAATGTAGATATAGAATTATTGTAATTTGAGTTAAAAAGTCGCTTTACACTCTTAACTCAACAGAATGGGACAGGAGGCATCTTTAGAAATATACCTTTGCTCACTAAAGCAACAATGTAATAGGCGAACAACATGATGTTAATTATGAACGAACATTGGCACTGATGCGTAATTATCAAATAGCCCAATTCTAACTTTGGTTACCTTGAAAAGTATTGTTATATTACTTAGAATAGAACAGAATTATACTAGTTATGTCTCTTACCAAATAAATATGGTGAACACTCAAAATAAATAGGGTTACATTTATTATTGCAATGAAGCTTTTGAAGCACTTAATTTTGGAAGCCATATAACATTATTAGTCTGAAGATTTTAAGAGTTCAGTCAACTCAATTTTCTATGATATAAATTAATTTAATAAATGAAGAGTCAACTTCAGGATGACAGAATTTGCCCAATACTATTATAGTAGGGCAGCATTAGATTGAATGATAGTTTCTTGGGTTTGTTACTAGGATTGTGGTTGGGGAAACCTAAAAAGCAAATATCATTTGTGTCTTTTCATTTCTTTTTTTCATTATAGTTAAGACAAGGTTTGTATGAACTTTTTTAACGCAGGAAAAAAAACAATGCGAGTTAATCTGCAGGACCACAGCTAGCTAATAGTAACAAACAACTATATTTTCTGAATTGTCATAATTCGATACATCTATCTTCAAAATATAATAGAACTGTAGAGGTAAAATGTCTGTACATGGAAAAAAAATGCTCAAAACCTTG
Organism: Teleiodes luculella; assembly: GCA_948473455.1. Classification (NCBI taxonomy): domain Eukaryota; kingdom Metazoa; phylum Arthropoda; class Insecta; order Lepidoptera; family Gelechiidae; genus Teleiodes; species Teleiodes luculella. The sequence continues at coordinate 6,883,030 of OX419603.1, forward strand.
TCAGGGGGATGTAAGAAGCGCAATAGAACAAATCCGGATATTTTTTATATTTTTTGTTTCTCCTTGTGTTTACGGGATAATAATCTATGAAACTTATTTATCTTAAATAGAATTTTACATAGTGGTGCCTTATATCCCCGGTTGACATCTTAGATACTTTTGATCCCGGAAAATTGAAAAGTTCCCGTGGGATAGTAAAAAAACTATAGTAGCGCGGGCGGAGCCGCAGTACGGAAAGCTAGTCTGAGATAAAAACAATATGGGTAACAGCAAAAGACCCATTCAAAGTCAATAGTGTCAATACTGATTTGGAAAGTTATCCAGGTGATACTACTGAGTAAACAAGCATTAATTTAAAACCTAGAAAGCCTTACACAGCCTTACACTTTTATGGATTCGTTAGAAATATTGGAAAAGATCCTTGTAAACAGAGATGAGATTTTAAGGAATTTCTATGCAAAATAGTCTTGAGGGTGTAACAAGTAAAGTTCTATGATACTTACAATTTAATATCATCATGAATTAGTTGTTGATCTGCCATCTTTGGTAATTTATCAGTGAATTTAGAAAAAACTCCGCATCACACACCTGTGATGGATGACATGACACGAACTGAAATAGTGTTGTGTTGTGCGGGCCGATGAGTGAATTTCACTTTGGGTAGTAAAATTGGTAGCAAAGGTAACGAAAAGTAACAGGAACAGAATATTCTGAAAATTATTTTAATGCATTAAGCTATAAACGGTTTTTAAATGCATTCAATAAATTTCAGCTATATAGTGATTTGGTGAAGTTTTTCTTCGTGTGGTTTATAAACTTAATTACATCAATTTACATCATCGATGGAAGTTCGTTCTTAAGTCCCCCATCACACGAGCGCGAATAGTGGTGCTCGCTCTAGCATAGCACTTAGTCATTGCGAAAAAATACAGCCATAACCTTTGATTATATACGACTCTTCCAACTCAAGTTGTATATAATCAAAGGCCATAACGTAAAAGAATGAAGTTGTGTTATGAAATTAGAAAACCTGGATACTACATTTTGTTTCCAGCGCTCTTCGGACGCTACCAAGACTACGCTCGCTACTCTGCCAAACAGGCAGAAATCAAGGATATGACTTTTTGTTTCCTCACGACTCTAGTCTAGTAGAATTATATTATGACTTGATCGTATTCATGCGTGATTGATGCTGTTTGTTATTATACTTTTACAAAAACTGTTATAGGTCTAGCAGGCAGGACTCGATGGCCAAAAAAAAAGCTTAAAAAATAGCGATTGTCATATGAAAACAAAAAAAAGACATCTATCAACTGAAATTTCGAGGAGTTGTTTTTGGTTTGGCTTCAAATTTCCTTTCAAAAGTGGTGAAAATGTCGGCCTTGAAACCTTGCTAGCGTCAATTTCTTTTTTCCATCAGATTTTGATAGACCTATTACATATGTTACAGGAAATGTATGAAATCCAGGAATTGTATACAATTCCTAGGAAATGTATACAATTCCGGAGCTCGTTAGGAAATGTATGAAATAATGTTTCAAATATTATTTAATTCACACATATCCTAGGAAATGTATGAATTTCCTAGGAATTGTATAAAATTCCGAACTTGTACTAGGAAATGTATAAAACTAATGCTTTCTGTGAATAAAATGAACAAAGCTCGCTGTTAAACCACGTTAAACTGAGAATACCTGTTAAAATGACAATTAGAATGTTTCCCAAGACTCTCGTTGAAGTAATGCAACAATCATACGGTACAAATATAATGTTTGTTAGGCTTTTTGTTAATTAAACTTAATAGACGTAAATGAAAATTAAAGAAAAATAGTCTTTATGCTTCATTGTTTACCACGCAACATCATCCGGCGGAGTTTGGCAGCGCTTACGGGATGGAGTGAGTGGAGGGATATCGGGCGGGGAACTTATTTTGGTGCGGGGAGGTGAATATCCCTTCTGTACGAGTATTACTATTAAATACTTTTATTGTAATACCCTCCCCTCGCTCCGCTTTTCCCTCTTACCCATTGACATCTTGAATGTATTACATTTCCGACTGCTATTTAGGAAATGTATACATTTCCTAGGAAATGTGTGTAATATAATTTATTTCACACATTTTCGGGCGGTTTTAGGAATTGTATACATTTCCTAGGAATTGTATACAATGACGGATTTCATACATTTCCGTTAACACATACACAATTAAATAGAATAATATATTGTACTAGTTAAGTTACCCACACTTAGTCCCAACACTAGCTCAACTGACAATTATATTTTCGTTTAAAAAACATATTTTGAAATCAATATAAACCGAAAAAAAATTATACTCGAACGAACGTCAACAACGCTGGTTTTATTTTTGAACGAATTTTGATATTCCAGTTTACGCAAAATGCACACATTCTTTTCTTTCTTATTCACACAGACTGTCTGTACTGTGACAGAGAGAGACAGACAGACAGAGTCACTGAATTAACCAGCTGAACGAACGTGGAACGTGCGTTGCGGAACGTAATTACATGTGAGTTTGATTGATAGATGAAAAATAAATAACCTCAAATTAGCAAAATCGCAGGCAAAATAAGCTTAGTACATGGAAATGTGATTAAATAATTAATAATACCATGACAGAAGTAAAAGGATTCCCAGGTTTCATCAAAACAATCAACGACGGTGAAGAAGTTGAAGATTTTTCCGAAGATTCGGACGAAGAAATCGAGGTTCAGATATTGTTGTGTATTTTCAGTTTTATTTAAGATTTGTATTGCATGAAGATATCACACTAGTACATTAATTAATTTTTACCTTTGTGGCCTTCGATCTATATCCATTATGCAAGTAATTCGAAGTGCTTTCTTTAAAAAATAATTATCGAACTTTTATTCATTACAGTATCAACCATCAAAGCAAAAGGTGAAAAGGAAAGCTGATTTTAATCCCAAATTCCAGTTTGTATCTTCTGTGGAAGAGTACAACAAGGTAATAACAAAAATTCCTAAAAAAAACTGCTATGCAATCTATATGTTTTTTTGTTATAATATGTATTAACTTATCATTATTGTGCATGCTATTTTAATAATTGCCAGGCTAAATAAATTGACAAAGAACTGAAGTTTAATTTAAACGCTGAAATACTGATGTGTAAATGTGTTTACCTTTGAGTATAGATAGAAAAAAGTTTACATTATGTTATTATTCTCTTTTTAATGCAGAATACTTGGGATGACATTCATAAATATGTAAGAAGGAATGTGAAGAGAACCATTGATGAAAAGATTGCCAAAAGGAGGGCCCAGGTCAAAGTACACGGCAATGCTAAGGACGTTGACACAGACTCAGATGTCGAGGATGAAAGTAAGTAATTATATCACTAGAAAAAATTCAAAGCCAGTTGATTATCAATTCATACTACTAAAAAGAAAACCTCTCGATAAGGGATATAAAGAAATATATTACGGTATGCAAATAGTTTATCATACACCGCTGTATCTTTTTGAGCAATTTGCATACCCAAAAGCTGCCTGGAAGAGTTAGCTACTTTACTAATAAACCTGTTGACTTAACTTTTAAGTTACTATCTTATGAATATTTGTTATGCCTCTGTTTAGAAACCCTTCCATAGAGTATTTGCCAAGCTTGATACGTCAATTTGTGTCACTAGTATAGGTTCAGTAAAGGTTCAATAAATAGTGTCTTTTTAATCACTACACTACTTATTATAAAACAATGTCGCTTTTTGTGTCCCTATGTCCCCATCTATGTCCCTTTGTATGCTTATATCTTTAAAACTACGCAACGGAATTTGATGCGGTTTTTTTTAATAGAAAGAGGGATTCAAGAGGAAGGTTTATATGCATAATAATACATGCATAATATACTTAAGGATAACCCACAATAACCATTTTCCCGTGCGGAGCCGGGGCAGGTCGCTAGTTTTATTTATAAAACCCATGTGATTGGCCACAGATGGGGAAGTTGATGAGCTGGAGATCTCTGATGATGAACTGAAGAGGGACGAAATCAAAACTAAGGAGAAGAAAATCTCCAAGAAACAGAAGTTAAAACAGGTTGGAATACTGTGATATTATCAGTATAAATATTTTTACCAGCTATACTTGATATAAAGTTATAAAGGCAACTTTCTCTTACTTTGATTTATAATAATAGTAAAATATGTGAACAGATATCTTTTGTTAAAAAAGTAATAAACTTTTATTTCTTTTACACCTTTACTCTATGTATACCACTTTTACTATAGCCATTGAATCCTGGTAGTTAATTTTAAAAAACATTTGTGTTTTAAGAATGTGACGATCTTTATAAATGCTTGCTGAGCTGTGACAGAATCTGTATATCACTCATTTTGCATTTTTTGTCCCTTACGCCTATTGAAATTACGAGCAACGATATTCAATATTTTGTGTTTTAGTAGACAAGTTTAAAACACCCCCCACACTAGCGTCTATCGTGCGTCGCGTATACAATCATCCGCGTCCGTCTTTTGTTTCACTCGCCTTGTTACTTATGATTGTATGCGCGACGAACGACATCGACGCTCGAAAGACGCTGGTGTAGGGGGTCTCTAACTGTGTTTAAATTTTCTATCCAGGAACTAGATGAAGATGATAAAGTTGGAGTCCAAATAGAATATGATTCGGACTTCTTTGAAGAACCACCACCGTACGATGAGAATGCGTCGTTTTATATGATGAACCTTTCAAGGCCGCTTCTTAAATCTATCGGCGCTCTCAACTATGTACACCCTACACCTATCCAGGCTAGCACTATACCTGTGGCGTTGCTTGGTAAGTATTAAATAAGAACTTTTAATAAGTACTATTGTTTTTATTCAATTTTTGAACACGCTTTTGCTTTCAAGACAAATGGTGTTTTTCTAGTTGATTTTTGTCTCTGTGCATTTTACAGAAATATAAAAAGTACACTAAGGCTTAGTCCAGCAGTGATTTTTTTTAGCATCTTGAAGATGAAAAGGAAAACTATGATGCATAAGTTTTTTCAAAAATATTTAAACTCCATAATTTGACACACATGATTTAGTTTTATTAATTCATCTTTCATTCAATTAAAGAAGTATAAATATAGGTTACTTTATTTAAATAAATTAGGAAATAAAAAACCGTACTTAAATAAGAACAAAACTGTCTTGACTTATGTGCTGGATAGTTAACATAAGAATACGACCGTCGCGGCACAGGAGAAAATAATAGTACTAACCCGTACAGAAAGGACACTCACCCCCCCCGCGCCAAAATGAGTTCCCCGCCCGATATAGCGCCCCACGCCCCGCACCCCGCAGGCACCGCGGGACTCCGCCGGTGGTGTTCGGGGGTGTTTTACATAGCGCCTAGCGCCATTGACTTGTTATTCAAAAAGAAGTAGGTTGTCAAAATGCGTTTTCTGTATGGAGTGACCGACCAGTGGTCGCGGACGTAACGGTTCTCGATTGCGGCATAAGCTGAATGTAATCCTTTTATTCTGACGTCATGACGCATCGTTTGGCACTTTTTTTGTTGTTTATTTGTTCTTTTTTAAATTTCTTTTATTATTGTGCAAATCATGAATTGTTGTGGCGTCATTAATAATAAATGATTCTTTCTTTCTTATTAATAATCGTTTGTTGTGACCAGGCAAAGACATATGCGCGTGCGCCGCGACGGGCACGGGTAAGACGGCCGCGTACATGCTGCCCATCTTAGAGAGGCTGCTGTACAAGGTGGCGAACAGCGACCGAGTCACCAGGGTACTAGTCCTCGTGCCCACTAGGGAACTCGGCGCGCAGGTATACTTTGCATAAGTTTTCCCACACTTGTTACGGTTTGGCTGGAAGAGATCTCTATTTAGAGATAAGCTCGCCCTTGTGAACTACTGCATAAATGTACTGCTTATATTTTTGTGTGTACAATAAAGAATCTATATATTTTGTGTAAGACGCGAATTGTTGGTTGATATTACGAGTATATATAAGGTGATTAAGCAGTCTTTATTATTTAAAGTTCGAAATGTATTTAGATTTAGAATTTATAATTTTGTTTTTCATGGATTTGTAAAACATACCTGAATCTAACTTAATATTATTTTTAAGTTTTACAATGCAGTGGCTACTATATTGCCACCTTAATTTTTTACTTTATACCCTCAACATAAAGTCGAAAACAAATGCATTTTATAATGTTGTTTTGCTTTTTAAAGGGTTAATATGTGAGTTAGAATAGCACAGAACAGCAAAAGGAGTACTGTACCCCTACCATGAGTTGCTAACGTAACTTACGCGCTCGATATCGACTACGTAAACGTGCATTTAGTATGGAGAAATTTTACTTCAGATAACTGTCAATAGATGGCGTAGTTTTAATTCCATACTAAATGCACGTTTACGTAGTCGATATCGAGCGCGTAAGTTACGTTAGCAACTCATAGTAGGGGTACTGGTCGTACGTAATTAACTTATTATTTATTTGCTATTCATTCTTGGTGGTACTAACTAGGTTCGCTGCTGTTAATACACTCTTATTTTTGAATAGGTACACCAAGTGACGCGGCAACTAGCGCAGTTCACCAGTGTAACCGTCGGTCTGTCAATAGGAGGCCTAGATGTCAAATATCAGGTAATAAAAATAATTATTTATATACATATTATAAAATACTTATTAATCAGTAATACGTAAGCTGCATATTAAATATTAGTATAATTTTTCTACATGGAATATTAATAAGTACTAGTATTTATAAGTTCAAAAACTATGTATAACCTGCCTGACCACTGTCAAATCACACTCTAAAAAGTTTGAAACATAAAAATATTGTTATCTTAATTAGTTATGCACAAACTATACAAAATCTATCTTCTATTCATTGAATAACCTACACTTATAAAATTTAATGTTGTTAAATTAAATACATATTCATAGTGATGTTCAGAGGATAGGCGTGGTCATATGCCACATCTCTTGACCTTTTAAATGTTTGTTGAATTATTTTACAAGTACCCTACTTTTTAAAACTTTCACGGTTGTTATAGGTCTACCAGAATCTGATGGCAAAAAATGAAAAATAAATTGACGCTAGCAATGTTTCGTCGACACTTTCACCACTTTTTAAAGTATATTTGAAGCCAAACCAAAAACTATTCCTCGAAATTTCAGTTGACAAGACCTTTTTTTTGTTTCCATAAGAAAATCGATATTTTTCAAGCTTTTTTGCCATCAGATTCTGGTAGACCCATGGTCCAAGAAGGCAAGGTCTTGCAATAAGATCACGTGACTGACACAAGCCTACGTCATTTCTACGTCGTTTGGCCTATTCAATAAGTCGAATTCATAAGTCGAATGCGCGTAATAGACAAGAATGAACAGCCCAAAATGACGTAGGCTCGTGTCAGTCACGTGGTCTAATTGCAAGACCTTGTTTTCTTGGACCATGGGTAGACCTATAATATCGGGCACTCACACAAAACAAATGTGAATATCCCGTTTTAAATCTTAATATGTAGTTAACATTCCTTATTTTGAATATTGCATGTTCCCCTCAGGACGCAGTGTTGCGTAAGAACCCGGACATAGTGATCGCGACGCCCGGCCGGCTCATCGACCACATAAGAAACACTCCCTCATTCAGCCTGCATTCCATTGAAGTGCTCGTGTTAGACGAGGCTGACAGGTAAACATACCCTCATCAGCCCCCGTAACATGAAGTGCTGTGACAAAAGTTTGTCGCACATTTAACTGACAAAAAGTTGCGAGAAACCACCCTTATTGAAATATCCTCCAATAGGATAAGAGCGACGATAATACGCACGACAAAATTATATCTGTCACCCGTTGACAGGCATTTTAGAGAGCCTGTATACACCGTGAAATTAACTTGTTGTTTATACGCAACATAATGGTAGTACTAATGAAACAAAACAACTTTCCCTAAGGAACATAGGTTGAAATCTCAAAAGTAAAATTCATCTTGTCATACAAGTGGCCGGTCACGTGACTGAAAAGTTGAATTTTCATTTTAAGATGTTCCTGTTTGCCTTAGGGAAAGTTGTTCAGTTTCATGAGTACTACCACTATGTTGTTAAACCAGTTAAATTTCACGTTGTATACAGGGTGTTAGGAAAAGAAAAGGGATTGATCGACCACATAAATAAATAAATAAATAAATGGACATCTCACACACGGCCATGTGACGGCACGGTGAGGTGCTGGTGTTATGCCAGGCTGACAAATAAACAGTTGACAAAACCCGGACACTTCATACTACCAGTGAGTCCTGCGCGATTTTTAATAACTACTCCGAAAGAGAGTTTACGCTATCAACAAAAGACATCTTGCATGCGTGTGAAAAATTCAGTCAATTTGGGCAAAAGGCGAAGCAAGAGGAGATTTCAGGGGGCGTATCTTGTTGGACAATAATTTTCCAGTATGCGTATCTATAATAGTGTTGATGAGGATTACTCTTCCGCTTCCTCATAATGCAGAAGTTCCACAATTTTTGCACTTCCTTATCAGCTACCGCTTCCCCATAAAAAAAACTAAAAAATCTTCCACTTCCGCTTCCACAGAAATTATGAGGAATTTAAGAGGAATTGATTTCTATTAAATTTAATCTTCTAATTACTAAATTCGATTACTAAAAGATAATTAACATTTAACGTAATGAATAAATACTGCTTCTTTTATTTTATTTCCAACAAAAACTATTAAAAAATATATCACTGTGTCTGTATAATTGCTTATATTTCTCATCCACTACCTCATCCGCATCCTCTCCCTCTTAGAAACTTCCTCATCCTCAACCGCATTCTCTAAATTTGCACTTGCCACTTCCTCTTCCACTTTCTCTTCCTCATAACCACTTCCTCATCAACTCTAATCTATAATAGCGTTAAATTAAAAAATGTATAAAATTCTTTGAAATGTTAAGAAAATATACCACCTCTGCACACAGAATGCTGGACGAATACTTCGCGGAGCAAATGAAGGAGATCATCCGGCAGTGCTCCGCCAAGCGGCAGACGATGCTGTTCTCGGCCACCATGAGCGACGAGGTCAGGGACCTGGCCGCGGTGTCGCTCAACAAACCTGTCAAACTGTTCGTCGACTCCAACAAGGATGTCGCTTTTAACTTGAGGCAGGAGTTCGTCAGGTTAGTTCTGATCTTTGTGTTATGATCGCTGTGCCTTGTCACGACATTTTTTGGGTAATATTTTTTGGAAGTTTTTTTTTCTGGCATTCTCATCGTAATTTAAAAAGGTGTGCTTTTTTCGCTAATGTTCTTGACACACAGCTTTTTTTTACTGGTACTGTCGGAATATCAGCGCCGTTCGGTGATCATCTGTCACTAACAGCATTATACGCTGAGGCAGCGCCCTTTCACTGCTTTGATATAAACTAATTGTTGTTATTATCGATCATGTATAAAGTAGATGCACTTGATGAAATGCCGCAAAATTCAAGAAATACTAAATATTATGTGAATACAAAACAATGTTTGATACCATCAAACTTTTAATGTATTTTCTGGTTTTTCACTGCATATTCTGGCATCGTCAACGTCTTGCGATCTGCGCCGTCGACTAACTGAGTTTAAAACAAGGCCCCGGCATGATTGTTCAAGAAAACAAGTTTTGATGGTGTCATTTATCGAGCGGCGTTCGTATATCTACTTTATAATGACCTATGGTTGCGATACCCACTTTGATTTTTGTAAATGCAATCGTCATTGTAGTGATTAAAGATCTTATCGTTCTATCTGTAACTTGTGTTCGTGTAGGATCCGCAAGGAGCGTGAGAGTGACCGCGAGGCGATCTTGGCGGCGCTGGTGTGCCGCACGTTCCGCGACCGCGCCGTCGTATTCGTGCAGACCAAGCGACAGGCGCATCGGCTGCACGTGGCGCTGGGCTTACTGGGAGTCAAGGTAAGTATTACCAGGCCTCCGTCACTCGCAGTACTTGCGCGCTATAACTACCTACCGCCCGGCCGAGCGGTCTCGGGCCGACCCAGGACCAATTCCCCATTCCCTAAACGTGTGACGTAGAGTGGCGCAATACGCGAGAGAGAGAGATGCAGCAACTTCGTCTTTTCGCCTAGCGCCGTGCGATCTGAATTGCACTTTATTATAACGGAGCTAGGGTTGCAATTTATATGAATTATGTCGCCTAGTGCAGCTTCTGTAGGGACTACTATTTGCTATTCTGTGGTAATATTCACCATCAATCCACACTATTTTTCCCTTTCCACAGTCTTCATTACCTGAGGTTACATGGAAGAGATTGATGCCGTAGGAATATGGTTGCCATTCAATGAATTTATATTTTTCTATGGTCTGTTTCGTATAAATCCGGACAAAACGTTTTTTTTAATAACTTTTTTTTTAACAACAAACTTTTATTCATCTCAACAAAGGACAGTTGGGAAGGAAGGAAGCCCCGCCTCTCCAATCTACTATACAATTAAAACAGTTGAGAAATAAACATCGCACAGCTTAAAAACATAGTTTACAAATACTAAAACAACAAAAGTTCATTGACCTCTTTATTTTCTTGAAAGTTATTAAAAATAATGTAACGCAAAAATGTCTGGCAAGGTCACACGCTCACCCCGCTTTCTACTACGGTATACCAAATTATGTATTTTGCGATAATTTCCTATAGTTTTATCGTAACGTTTGATAAAATGTGCGCATTGTATGCAGGCGTCAATGACTTTTTGTCCGGATTAATATGAAACAAACCATATTTTATTTTCATGGTTGTCAATAAAGTATATTTGTAGTATTGTAAATTAGTTCTTGTCAATAACCATCGAGGGGCTCAAGTCTAGCTATTTTGTAAGTCATGATGAAATATTCTTATATAATTATAAAGTCAATGTAAAGAAGTTAAAATTAAGTATTTATTGTTATTATGAAGCCGTTGGTCCCGGTTACTATCTTCGGATGTAGTCGTCACATGAGCCATGTCAGAAGCCATAGGCGGCTCAATGATTCAGACACCAGGGTTTGAAACCCACACGCTAAAAAAATATATAATAAATGTGTGATTTAATATTATTCAGGTAGCAGAGTTACACGGCGCATTAACCCAGCCGCAGCGTTTGGACTCCTTAAAGCGGTTCAAGGACGAGCTAGCTGACGTGTTGGTGTGTACCGACGTGGCCGCTAGAGGCCTCGACATACCGGGGGTCAAGACTGTACTCAACTTCACACTGCCCGCCACGCTCGAGCATTACATACACAGGGTTAGTAAGACCACAATCGGGTCACATTTAGCGAATAGTCGCTGCAATTGCATTCGCTGCGACTAATAAAATAACACTAAATTAAAAAAATATATAAACCCCCGACACAAAACCGTTACTTGATCCTTTCAACAACTAGAAAAGAGCTGATGATCTTCAAATGGCTGAAGATATTTTCTTGGATCATAGCTAAGAACACTCGATTGTGTCACCTTTCAAACAAAAAAAACTAGATCAAAATCGGCGCATCCGTTTAGGAGCTACGATGCCACAGACAAACAGACAGACAGACACACACGTCAAACTTATAACACCCCTCTTTTTCGTCGGGGGTTAAAAATAAACATGGTTATAAGCCGCGCCAATAAAGAAACGAATTGAAAATGGCGTCTGGGTTCAATAATTTTATAAACTTATTGAAATAACTAAGACAGATGGAGCTGATGTGCATTCTCAGAGCTTAGTGAGATGAGAAGCGATCAAGAATTTAATTGGGTTTGTACGGGGAGTCTCGGTGGCATAAATTTGTAGTGCGGCTGTATGGCCGGTGAAGCTAGATTGGTCGTACCTTTTCGGCATGAGCATAGGTCAAATAAAAAAAAAGTCTGTATGGCCCCGATAGCCAAGGAGATATTGTTTTTCATTTCTCGCTTCAAATAAAAATATTAAGAGTTGATGAGAAAGTGGTTATGAGGAAGTGGCAAGTACAAATTCAGAGGATGCGGTTGAGGATTAGGAAGTTTCTAAGAGGAAGAGGATGCGGATGAGGAAGCGGATGAAGAATATAAACAATTATACAGACAGAGTAATATCTTTTTTGTAGTTCTTGTTGGAAATAAAATAAAAGAAGCAATATTTATTCATTACGTTAAATGTTTATTCTCTTCTAGTAATCGAATTTAATTATTAGAAGATCAATTACTCTAAATTCCTCATAATTTATGAAGAAGCGGAAGAGGAATAGGATATTTTTACATGGGGAATCTGTGGCGGGTGATCTGAAGTGCAAAAATTGCGGAACTTCCGCATTATGAGGAAGCGGAAGAGGAATCCTCATCACCACTAATTAAATTAAGTGTTGTTTAACCAGGTGGGTCGTACGGCGCGGGCGGGTCGCGCGGGGGTGTCGGTGTCGCTGGCGGGGGAGGGGGAGCGCAACCTCGTGAAGGCTATCGTGAGGCGCGCCAAGAGACCTGTCAAGTCCAGGCAGGTGCCGCCGGACATCGTCGCCAAGTATCGGGACCGGCTGGCCAGGCTCGAACCGGAGATCAGTGAGTGGAACTAACGTGTCTTTCCAAGTTAATATCCTCACCTATTCAATTAATGTAATTCAATTTTGACAATATTCAAAAATGGTACCCAGACAATAGTATTTAATAGTAATATTGTAAGAACATTTTTAGGTAAAGCCCGACCAAAGAAATAAGAAACCTCGCCATATTGAGGGAAATTGTTGCCATAGTCGTAAAAATATACAAGTGGCGCCCCCAGAGCAGGCTTCTTATTTATTTGGTCAGGCTTTACCATTATAATGCCGGTGATGATAGATATTGGTGAGGATTCTGGCTTGGGCATTTCAACTTTAATTAATTTTTCTACAACGCGCAGTTGTTTCATTCCAAAACTACATCGTAAAAGTGCTTTAAAGATGCATGTAACTTCTACATACAATTGCTTAGAGTTGAGTTGAGTCCCTATAATGCACGGTCCGATAATGTACAGCTAGCAAAGCACAGCCGATAATTGCAAAAAGACGAAAAAGTCTCTTAAATACGCCCTACCATGGTCCTACATAGTAAAATATTTTAGCTACATTAAAAAAAATGTTTCCTTTATGTCTCGGTCATTAAATAATCAAAATATAAACTTTGCAATCATTACTTCAATTTTAATAAAACCCGCCTAATGAAACATCATAATTGGTAATTTTTCTCCACAGAACTGATTCTTGACGAGGAATACGCTGAAAAACAGCTGAACAAGATGTCAAAGCAGACGGAGAAGCTGGAGGGGAATTTGAAGAAGGAAGAGGGCCCGAAGATCGAGTTACAGCGACCGCGGGAGTGGTTCCAAACGAACAAGCAGAAGAGAGAAGAGAAGGAGAGACTGGCGCTAAGCGCTCTCGGGAAAGGTACGTGTGTCTCTTATTTTGGACTGTTTTTGCATATAACTAAACTTGTTTTTTTACTCAATAATGCACAAGTTAGATATTCAGTGTCTGTTTTTTTTGTCAGAGAGAATGGAACATAAGAAAAACTATGAAGAATATCTTCAACTGTTATTTCTCCTTCTTGACACTTAAGAGGTGGAGTCTACACCACAATTTTTTTATTGTCTGTCATTGATTTTTCCGTATTAGCTTGGGCAGTAATGCTTTCGAATGTCCATCTGTCTATATATTCACTTTTACGGGTCGCATTTCTTATCATTGCTCTCCCGAGATATTTTCAGCAGAAGTTTGCAAAACTGACAGCGCCATCTGTCGGTAGCTACTAGCAAACAATTGCGTAGGTAGATGGAAGGTGACTCACGAGGTCTACAGGGGGGCTACTCTTGACGGCGATTCCGATCCGTCGACATTGAGATCGGGCGTTTCGTACTCTTGAATGCCACTCTAGCGCCACCTTGGTTTCATATCGGGCGGATATTGAGTGAACTAAATGAAATCGGACATTTGTCAACTCTTGGCGGGTAGATTTTCAAGAGTAGCAGTCTAAAATTGACTTTAGTACCTATAGCGTTGGGTTGAAACCTGAATCGATATTGATTTCAAGACTAGAGCCCTGCTTTTCATACTAATATTATAAAGAGGAAAGATTTGTATTTTTTTGTGTGTGTATGTTTGTAATGAAGATACTCAAAAACGACTGAACCGATTTCAAAAATTCTTTCCCCATTAGAAAGCTACATTCACCCTGAGTAACTTAAGCTACCTTTTACCGCGGGAAAATGCCTCATTTCCACGGGAAAAACTGTTAACAGGGGCGGAGCCGCGGCGGAAGGCTAGTTGTTTATATTAACTTGTAACGCATCCCTACAGATAAGCCAGTGAAAGGTAAAGGCAAGAAGCGCAAGCACGAGGGGTCGGACGACGAGGCCGGCGGCAAGCGCGGCAAGCAGACCAAACACAAGCCTAAGGACACGCCCGAGGACCGCGTGGCCAGGGAGATGGAGAAGGTGAGCTGGTTTGCCCAGGGAGCCTTAACTCGTGCTCCGCAACACACGACCGATAAATAAACATTAACCAACCTTTATGTTTGTTGGAGAAATCGGGTCATAGACAGACAAACAGACTTTCGCATTTATTATAAATATTTATTATGAGTTTTTTTAATACTATAAATAAGCAATGGGCTCAATCCCAGCGTGACCACTAAAATATCTAAATTTAAGTTGTTGGTCTCTTTCATTCATATGGGAATCGAAAAGGATAGGAGATGAATGAATTTAATTTTGAGTGGATGATATTAAAATAAGCAGCGCAGCTGTCAAATTCAGCCTAATTTAAGTGGGATGTTTTCGCTTGCTAAACTAGTGCGAACTACGCTTAAAATCGATGTTTTACATCTCTAAATTTAATGTGACAATCACCTGTCCCTTTTCGTTGAAGTGATAGAGACATATGGTTTTTAAATTTAAGTTAAAGCGTAATATGTAGAATCGGGCCCATTATGTTCTACCTTTTTCTCTATCTTTTTCTTTTCAAAAACAAGCGCGCTTCTGTTCAAACACAGACAAAAACAATACACGTGGCGCTGGCGCAGGCTTTTTTTTCTGCTCAAGTTTTATTTTTGCTTCCTTCCCATGAAACCGAAAACTATCATTACAACCCTAACTTATATAAACACAGGTGGCTCTCCTCCAATCCCGAATGGCGAAACGCAAGAAGAAGCAAGGCCGCATTCGCGCCGTGGATGACGACGACGATCGAACGCAGAACAGCCGGCAGCAAAACAACAAACCACGCAAGAAACAGTCCAACTTCGCTAACGACCTCACCGATACCTCCAGAACAACCGCTAAGAGACTTCGCTATGACGCCAACCAAGCGCAGAAAGGAAAAATGTTCGGCAAAAAGGTGTCGAAAAGCCAAAAGGGCGCGAAAGCACCGAAAGGCAAGACTTTCGGTAAACCGCAGGCGCCGAAGAAGGGTGGACGTAGGAAAAAATGAGGGAGATTGTAGAATATAATTCGTGCCTTTAATTTAATTTGTTTTTAATTGCTATCCCACCTAATGATCGACGAGAGGCTCGAGAAAGGATCAATCGTAAAAGAGCGCTTTCTCTCTCACCTCTATTCGCGACGTAGTGACGACAGAGTCATAGTAGTTTTGTCACTTTGTCGTGTTCGACACCTTCTCGAGCTTCTCGCGCATTTCATGATTCGAGCCTATAAAAGTTCCTTCAAAATGGCGAATTAGCGTTTTTTTTTTTGTTTGAGTACCAAAATGTTCTACTACTCAATGTGGAGAATGTTCATTACCTATCTCAAAATTATTTTTCCTCGATATTGTCACACCCAACCCAACCATTAGAACCATCAAGCAGCAAGAGTTCCTCTTGCTCTTAGGCACCGTATATACTTACTTAAGTAATGGTTCATTCTTAATTTCATACAATATACATTATTTCTCATCAGACAGGTCTCACATTTCTGAGACACAAAAAACATGATGAATGCTCCCAGAGCAGGTTTTTAATTTTTCTGGTCAGACAGAATCGGGCTTTAGGAAACTAGAAAATTGTTTTTTGTTGGTTTGTTTTGGTTTGGTTTCCCGCGCGTACGCTTAAAACTTACCATAGAATAGACAATATATTTTTATTTTGCTTTTTTTTTTTTAGTTTCTTTCTCCCTTGTGGGAAAGGCAAAGGGATCTAAGCCCATACAGCCTAGTCTTTAGTAGTTTCTTGCATTAATCCAAGTTTAATGTCTTCATCTTCAGTCATTATTTCTTCAGTTTCATTTCGTCGTCTTTAGTCATTTCTTGCATATATGTTAAACTTCTTCAGTAGTTTCATTTCTTGTTACGGGATCATTGGAATGCAAGGGTGGTTCTTACATTCCAATGATACTGAAGTTTAACGCGGGGTATCAAACCAGAAACAGCTAACCACTCATTATTTCTCACTTTCATTGAATAGTTCTTCTTTAACGGCACATTATCGCACTAATTCCACCATATTAACACCACAATTACCATGAAAAACGATTTTTAAAAAGGACGAAACAATGAACCCGCCATTTCCTCTCGATTCCCGCGTAAAACTCTCTTTTATTTTGCTTAAGTTCATTTGTCCCTTATGAGAAAGGCAAAGAGTTTAAAGCCAATACAGCCTAGTCTTTAGTAATCTTAAATTCGGCACGAGATCATTGAAATGCGAGGGTGGGGTGGTCCTTGCATTCCAATGATATCGGAGTATAACGCGGGGTATAAAACCAGAAACAACTAACCACCCATTATTTCTCACTTTCATTGAATATTTCTTCGTTAACGGCACATTATCGCACAAATTCCACCATATTAACACTACAATTACCGTGAAAAACTAATTTTAAAGAGGACGAAACAGTAAACCCCTCGTTCTTCTCGATTCCCCCGCGTAAAAAACCCATAGACAATGTAGAAAAGTGAATGAGTTACATCCATAAACAATATAGAAGTGGCGTTGGTCGCATTCGCAAAGAGCGGATGTTGTTTAGGTAGGAGCGAGCGACATTTTCTTTTAGAAATTGTGGATTTCCTATTATTTATTCTATTCCAATTTAATTCAGTGTTTGATGTACGAAATATTTACAATTCCCCACGTATTCCTATTTGTTTCGCCTTGTGAATGTTTCAGATAGGTACTCGAAAAGCGAAAGTTTTTTTCTCGACAAATATAGCGGGAAATCTACGCTGTGACGCGCACAAACGTTGATAAATCGCTTTGGAGACTACTATAGTGTCGTAACCGCCTTGTTATGTGTCCATTTATACTTTGACAGTGGTTTCGTGTCAGATATTTGTGTA
Source organism: Teleiodes luculella (assembly GCA_948473455.1). NCBI lineage: Eukaryota > Metazoa > Arthropoda > Insecta > Lepidoptera > Gelechiidae > Teleiodes > Teleiodes luculella. The sequence continues at coordinate 6,900,296 of OX419603.1, forward strand.
ATTGACAATGTCGGAGGATATGGCGGTGGGTGATAACGCGACGGGAGAAGAGGCTGTGAACGGCGATGAGGCTATGGCGCGCGTAACTGACGCGGAGGTTGCCAGCTCGGAGCCTCTGAGTGAGCCAGCACCAGAGCAGGGCGAAGAACCTGCCCCTCCAGCAGAAGGTGACTTCAACTTTCACATAACCTCATTCCATTTGATGACATCTACTTTTCTCATTTCCACACACAATCTGCCTTATAAAACCAATTTCCCATATTTAGAAGATGTAATTAATGGTTTGATTTTGATATTTGACTTGAGTTCAGACATTGCAGCATAGATTTTGTACAAATTTCACACTTTAGTTGTTGCCGTGTGCATATAAATAAGTGTTGATTACAATTTTCATACACCACATTTACCTGAATTCAAGATGGTCGAAATTGTGGTTTACTTGATTAGTACTTTCTGTTTGTGCTAATTGATGAATATCGAGCTATATAATCTCTTGACTAGTAGTTTGATAGACAGTTATGTGCCACCGATTGATAGATCATTATCGAGATAATGTTTTGTTAGACATATTTAGCTCATATAAATGTTACTAACACATGAGAACACTCTTTTTGAGTTGTTTACAACTCTATAACATTATTGGAAAAAAGATATATGAATACTATCTTTAAAGTAATTAATATAATAGATTTTATTATTTTACTCGGAACAAAACATGTTGCCCTTATTCCATATTGATAGGGGTGAATTTCAAGTGTGAATGTCCAGCCTCATGTGGTGGCCGTGGTGGCTAACTGTATTTCAAGCATTCCAATATTTCATTGTGATATTTGAGGTTGGTTAGCATTGCTATACTGAAGCGAGAATTGATTTGTAGTCAGCATCTTTTTAATGTCATCGATGTGCGCTGCTGAACTGAATGTGTGTCCTTTATTGATCATACTGTAAATTGAAAATCTCCTTAGTTATTTCTAAGTGATTTGGTTATCATTGTAAGGTCTATTCTGTATTGAAAAATCTAGATTTGAATCCTAATTACAAAAAAAACTGAAATCGGAACAAAATTGTAATTGCAAATTTTATTGCATTTTGGTGTTAATGAACTTAATGCAATCATTATTAACGTTCCAACAATGCAAGCAGATTTTGACTGTTGTTGCTTTAAATTGAAATAATTTAACACATTTTGCATAAAAACTTTTATTCCCAAATTGAAGACACCCTTTTGCTGAGCTGGCCAGTAAATGTAACCTTTCTTTGAATTTAAATAAATGATGTAGAATAATATCTAAATTTTAATTTGCATGTAATAGGCCAGTGGATATTAACATTAAATTCGCAAAGCACGATGTAGTGCTGCATTTTTGGTATGTTGTTTGGATCAGTTAGGGTGATGTAAATCCCAATTTGCAACTTCGAAAAAGTTGTGCTCGCTGCGCACCACGTGATAAACTGCGAAAATTTAGGACTTTTTTCACTTTTTGCTCTAAAAGTCATAAATCATGCGTTTCCGACAAGTAACATTCACTACATAAATGAAGCTAATTAAATTTGCAACAATTTAAGCCTAATTGCAGCTCTCTAAACCTTATAACGACTAAGCTGTGGCCTTTCAAAGATAGTCAGTTATTCCCGAAATATTGAAATTTTTAGCTTTGCTCCCGTTTGAAGCAAAATATTGGCAAAACCGCTCGTTCTATGAGAAGGTCGTAAAATAAAGTTGTAGAAAATTTAATTTTCTTTTGTTAGAGCACAACACAATCACTCACAATCTGCATATCAAAACATAAGAAAGTACCTCCACGCGGTGAAGGCGGTAACAGTGTAAACTGGCTAAAACTCCCATCAACTAAACAAATGCCTTCGGGCTTATGTTTTGGTTTTGATTTTCGCACAAGATAGTGATTGGAAGTAGCCTACCCGGTAACGCAGGGGAGCAGCTAAAAAACTATTATCTTATTAACGCGAACGAAGTCAGGCTAAACAGTCATAAAAATGTCGGTTTCACCGGGAGTCTGCTTTGTGTGTCGGCTGGCACTCAAGGAAGGTGACAGTACAGTGGTAATTGTAAAAAAAACGTGGCATCCAAACTCTAATTAACTCGAGTGTGGAGCGTGGCCTCCAAGAGGATGAACTTTTTTTGAAAAAGCTAGACGAAGTCAGTGTTCACGATGCTTGCAGAAAGAGATTCACCGCTCGGCATAATATTGACGCTAGTGCTCGTCGTGGAGGCGATCAAATTCCACAACCCCGCCCATCAACCTCTAGAACATCGGGCCCTATGAATCTTCGGAGCATTTGTTTCCTTTGTGCGGAGGAAATCACTGAGGAGTTTCTCTAGCTCCAAACCAAACTTCCCAAATCACGCAGAAATGAGGTGTTCAAAGTAGAATCAATGACAATTAAAATCAGAAAAATCAGAAATCAGAAAATTTTATTCGTTTTGGACATCAACAACACAAAAATTAGACACAAAAATACAGACATAAAACAACAAAAAGCATTGACAACTCCCTGCGTTGCGACATCCAAACCAAAAAGGGCTCCCTCAGCGAAAGCCGCAGCCCGGGCAGGCCACGGCGCTGGTCTTCCGGGAGTCCTGGTTTTGGTCACGACACGGACGACCACAGAACATTTAAAAGAGGACGACCATGTCACTTGCGTGATATAGGGAATCAATGCTCGATGCAGCCAGTCGTCGAGGTGATACATGGGGACGGCAAGTCATTGAACGTCTTACAGCTACTTTTGACCTCGTTGCATCTGATGCCAGGTACCATAAGTACTGTAAGTAGTAAGCTGAGGAAGAACAGGAAAGTGAAGAGCCTTACGAACCACAGGAACGTGACAAACCTGAGGAGGAAGGAGAAATTGAACCTCAACCAAAAAAAAAAAACGCCGAGTGACTGCAGCTTCTTAAACATTTAATTTGCGTATAATCTTTTTTCCTACTTTCCCAAATTTTGTACTTTTGTTAATTACCTATCCTGCAAATGAAAAAATATTATCCTTTTTATGATTTTATATGCCCTCAGTTTCAATTCTTTAAAAATCTATTTCTAACTTCTTTTTGTTTTTCAGATATTGTGAGTGAACTATTTGTCTCACAGACTTTGTTCTATGCTCTAATGAAAGAAAATTAAATGCACTACAACTTTATTATACGACCTTTTCATAGAACGAGCGGTTTTTGCCAATATTTTGCTTCAAACGGGAGCAAAACTAAAAATTTCAATATTTCGGGAAAAACTGACTATCTTTGAAAGGCCACAGCTTAGTCGTTATAAGGTTTAGAGAGCTGCAATTAGGCAAATTTAATTAGCTTCATTTATGTAGTGAATGTTACTTGTCGGAAACGCATGATTTATGACTTTTAGAGCAAAAAGTGAAAAAAGTCCAAAATTTTCGCAGTTTATCACGTGGTGCGCAGCGAGCACAACTTTTTCGAAGTTGCAAATTGGGATTTACATCACCCTAACTGATCCAAACAACATACCAAAAATGCAGCACTACATCGTGCTTTGCGAATTTAGGGTTTTTTAGTGTCGATTTCTACTGGCCTATAATTCTTTTTGTGAGGAATGGATTGGAATACCCTAGATTTCTTAAACCATAATGTAATGTGGAAATGTAAAGAGATGTCACCAAAACAGCAGATATTAATCAATGCAAAAGTACTTACCCATGTAATTCTCTTCTGCACCTTAGATACTTACGAAGCTATGCTGGAACTATATTGTAATAAAAAGTATATTTTATTAAGTAGAGATAGTTTCTTATTGTGTTTTTAACTTTTATTAGTGAGGGATGAGTAACTTCTTAATGTTTCACACATTTTCACAGCTGCTCCATTTATAAAAGTTACTATAATTCAATATTCTTCATCAGATGCTAAAGACGAAGTACCAGAAAATGAAGAAAAACCACTCGAAAACCCAGTACCAGCTGATGCTGCTGAAACCAAGACAGAATCTGAAGAAGCAGCAGTTGAAGCGGAAACTCCAACCGAGGCCCCTGTGGATCAGGGTGACAGTACAGACCGAGGGATCAAGCGGAGAGCCTCTGGAACTTTAAGTGATGGAGCTGAAGAGTTAAAAGGGTTTGACGTTGGAGCATTACCCGAAGAAGAGTTCAAGGGATTTGATAAAGTTGAGGACAAGGATGTGTCTGTGGATTATGGCCGGGTTTTGGGTAAGTGATAGATAAACAGTACTTTAGATGTTTTATGAAGTATTTTTAGTAGGATGTTGTTGTTGTCCTGTGGTACCCCAGTGGTACAAGGGCGTCGTTTAGTAGGATGGTACAATATAATTAAATTTGCTTTTAACCTTCAGCCAATTATATTCTTGTTTCAACGTATTCAGGTAAACATGCAGAAAAAATATAGGAGTTGTATTCAAAAAGGGGCATTGTCATTTGCAAGCTGTTACCATAACGAGCTTGTGTACTTGAGACTGACCTAACCTAACATACTTACATAACCAATTATTTTGCATTTATGATATTAGGACTATATAACAAACCAATACATTAAATAGTATGCAATAATGTTGTGTCTTTGACTTTTATGAGGTGTAGTGTATAACATTGATCATACAAATTTAAATCATCATGATGTTTAAACCTACTTTTTGTATGAATACAGATACAGCACAGAATTTGGTTTTACAGAGCGGCTGGAAGCAGAAGTGGAGGCTGCAAAGCAGTGTTATACTCCGCTGAAGACAGTTGTAGCGATGGCTGCCCCTCGTGCCTCTAAGCGTCTACGACAAGACACTGGTATGTTTCTTAGTTATTTTAATATCTCTAAATAGGATGAACTAAAGAAGCATTAGTTACTAAGTTAGTTACTAATGCTTCTTTAGTTCAATGCACATTATTTACATTAGTTACTAATGCTTCCTATGATGAATAACTCCAACAATGCAAATGGGTTGGTATATAATTGGATCCGATGTGTTATTGACATATAAGAAGAATATCTATAGGGTTCATATCATTCTTTTTTGTTTTAATTACACCACCAATACTCAATTTTTAAATATTTTTATCTAACACTTATATTGCACACAAGAAACATTTTAGGTACACAACTTTAAGTAAGACGATACAACAGGTACTACTTACTTCATTGTACAGAAAACAGGTCTTCAAAAACTTATTTACATACATAGATATAAAATGCGCCTGATTTGCACATAACAATGTCAAATGTGGATGTGTGTGTAAACAGACCTTTTATTTCCAGATGGTTCCAGACCTTCTTCTGCGTTGTCATCAAGGTCGGATGGTGATGGTGCATTTTCTAATGATGTAAGTTTGGTTTTACATTAAAATTGCCTTTGATTGTGTGGTGATAAAGTATCTTTTGGGGTACGTGACAGATTGGCACAAAATTAAGACATACCTAGTCAATGGTGTTGACCAACTTTCTCAAAGTATAAAGGTAATAAAAAAATTATATTCCATACACAAAGAAGTCTTTTTATTTATTATTTTAATCTGACTGTTTGTATAGAGAAGTAAAGTTTATATTCATGCTTTGTATATATTTATAGGCTATAAGGACTGCTACTCTGTATTGTACTTAATAAGAAAATATTCCTTTGTCCAATATGTCTCGCCCTTACAGATTGTGATACAGGTGGTGGTAAGCTACGACAAAAAACTTGTAAGTTTAAGAAATTGTTTTATAAATGTTGTAATATCAGCATCACATTATAATTTATCTTTTTAATTAATTTCTAAAATTTCCTTTTTTTACTTAGTTTTTTACTTTTCTCAGTAATTTTGCTAGTTTTATTTGAAATCTACATGTTTTATTTAAAATCCTCAATATGGCCAGTTTTCTTATAATATCAAATGATCATACTTCTTCTCATTATTCATAACATTACTGTTGTGGATACATTTAAACGACTAAGTAATGTTTTATGAATAAGGAGGTAAAAAGTGAGGAGTAGGAAGGGTAGGAGGTGAATATTAATAATATGCGTAAATTTATACAAAAGGAAGGGGATTTTTCAATATTATAAAAAAAGGGGTTTTTATAATTTGTAAAAACATGTTTAAAAGTTGTAATGCCTGTGAAATTTCTCCACAGGAGACAACCAAAATTTTGAACTCGCCAGAAAAGAACATGTAATTGACTGTGAATTGACTTAACTAAGTGAAGTCAAAGTCAAAAAGATTTTATTCGAAGTAAGATTTTACAAATCACTTTTCGACGTCGAGGCGAGTTCACAATATAAGTAAATATCCTAAAGTTGATAAGTTAATTTTCTTTTTACTCCTTGAACTCCTTGAATTTCTTTGAACTCCTTGTATCCTACGCTGCGAGGTGAATTCTGTATCTTATCGTCTTGTAAAGCCCGACCAGAAAAATAAAAAATCTCTCCATATTGCAGTTTCCATGGAATTATTTACATTAATAAATAGTAATTAAAAATACATTAAAATTGTTGTAGCGATTGAAAGTCACGCGAAAACAAAGAGTGAGGGATGCTCTGGCGCTACTCTGAAACCAGCCTAACGGAAATATGTAGTTGCTCTAAAAAAAAATAAACGTGGCGCCACCAGAGCAGTAGGCTTACTACGTAAGGAGCGACAGGCTTGAGAAGCTGTTAAACGCGACATATTGACAGAACTGGCCCCGTAACATGCAGTGCTATCACAAAAATTTGTCGCGCGAGAAACCCGCCATATTGAAATATCCTCCAATAGGATAAGAGAATACGCACGACAAAATTATGTCTGTCACGCGTGGACCGGGCATGTTAGAGGGGCAGCTATGGCTATAATGTCACTATGTTGCGATTGACAGCTTCTCGAGCCTGTCGCTTCTTACATAGTAAGCCTACAGGTATTTTATTTTAGTGGTGAGGCTTCAATAGGGAAGTGTCCTCGGAAAAAAGTAATCGATTCTAATTAATCCCTTTGTTAGATTATCGAAAAAAATTTAGCACGTATTTTTTTTTTTCAATTTGACGAAGATTTACCGAATCAAAGTGTATGAGAAGGGTACTATGACGTCACTTGTTTCGTACAATTTGTATGGCGGCGTGTCGTTACTGGAAATTTCAAAGTGCTGTATCGTCGGCATTTTTCGTTTGCCAGACGAAAAAAAAATACGTGTACATTATTTTTTAGTAATCTAACTGACGGACTAATTAGATTTTTTTAGGACACTTCCTCATTGTAGTGTTGTTGCAGGGTCTGTCAGCGGCGTCTTCTCCGGCGGCGCGGCGGCGCGCGACGGTGGAGATGTCGTCGCCGCTGCTGCGAGTCCCGCTGGAGCGCGGCTGGCGGCGCGAGCTGGTGTACCGCGCCGCGCTAGACGCGCACTCGCGCCGCAACGCCGACATATACTACTACACGCCGCACGGGAAGAAACTGCGCTCCACTAGGGAGGTCGGATATACTTATATCACTAATACATGTTCCGAGACCTACTAAAAACTTAAGATAATAATTAACGCGCCGCAACGCCGATATATATATACACGCCGCAGGCGAAGAAACTGCGATCCACTAGGGAGGTCAGATATATATACTTATCTCATGTTTCATGTGTCCCCTCTTAAGGGGCCTACAGGAGCTAAGTGGCGCCCCCACTCTTTAAAAAATAATGTGAAATTTTCCGCAATTGTTCCATCTGTAACTACTAGCGATATATAATAAATAAAGTCAATGGCTTCTATATATCCTACACAATACCGTCTAGTTCCTCGCCGTTGTAGATTGATTATTTTTCGAATTATTATTTTTTAAAGAGTGGGGGGAGCCATTTAGCACCTGTAGGCCCCTTAATATCAGTGTCTATGTCTATATTCTTTATTACCAATCTACTATCATTAAGGATAACCTATAATTGGCTATTTAATTTAGTAAGTAATATTATTTATGTAAACTGCTGTTGTTATCCTAACTAAATACAATAAAATAAAATAAAAACCACAAATCCCATTTTCCGAGACGTACTTAAAAACTTAAGATTACAATTAACGCGCCGCAACGCCGACATTATATATTACTACTCGCCGCAGAAAATACTACGCTCTACTAAAGAGGTCAGACACATTTATCTTTACTACTACTACAAATAGTACTTCAAAATCCGAACTTTAACCTGATGGCTCGCCTGCCAATGTCGTGCTATTTTATGCTAAAAGAACCTTCATTTTTGAAATCGGTAAATAAATTTATTTCTAAATGCTTGTTTAGCGTGTGGGCTTCATTTATATTTATGATATTGTTCACAGGTTGCAGAACATTTGTCCGGCACAGGACTTACGTTAGAAAACTTTTCATTCTTCAAAGAACCCCTGGGTATTGATGATCCAGAAAAAGAAATTATACGGTAATTATGTTATAGCATACATCAATATTAAATTTATATAATAAAATAAAATTGTAGAAGTCGAATGGCTGTACATATAAATAAAAAACGGCTTCGGCTGCGCCTCAGCTCGGGTACACATTTGTCGGAACTCTTTGCAATGACAGCCTTTCCGCACTTGTAATGAAATATACTATTATTCCCTTAGACGATATTTCTGCCCTTTTCTATCACAGTTTCCATAATGGCGCATCACACATGCCTGGCGGCACGGCCGGCGGCCAACCCGCCGGCCGTGCCGTCGGCAGGTTTACGTCTGCTGCGGCACGCGTGGCTTTGGTTGCAAGGCAGTTTGACAGCCGGCGGCATGTGTGG